>JBANCZ010002918.1:0-14118 GCA_037040025.1 Sphaerogastrella javana
CAAAGAAAAAAAAAAAAAACAAAAACAAAAACAAAACAAAATTACACAAAACAAACAAAAGTTTTCGCTGCCAAAAAATGAATATTAATGGAAAAGACGACATTCATCAACGATACTAAGCCTGACCTAACGAGAACAACAACAACAACAACAACAACAACTATAACTGAAATTAACATCAATTTTCGGTAATATGGGTACACCAACAACAACAACCAACCCACAACAACAACATCAACAACACGAAGAAAATTTTCTTTGGAGCCTCGTGCACGCCACACGCCTCCCACATAAGACACAACCCTCTGAGCTGAGTGACAAACGGTAGTTCGACAGGAGATTGTAGAGAGAGCAGTATCATCATCATTATCATAATATACTGCTCCTACGACTCATCGATATGTATATAAACACACTCTCTATAACTCTGTCTGTCACAAAATATCTCGTGCTATCATCATTATCACCTTTTTTCAGACTCAGTGACTGTACATTATTTTTCCCTTTAACATCTCTATCATCTCTATCTATTCAGAACTCAGAATTGAATTTCGCAGCGGCGAAATTTATTTGTTTTATTTTTTGTAAATAGTTTTTTTCTCACTCAAAACAAAAAATTATATACAAAACAAAACAAACACAAACAACAACCGAACAACAACATCAAGAGGAAGAACACTCCAAAACAGTGTTATAACGCATTATTAGCTTGTAAGTGTTTTTATTATTATGAAACAAACAAAGAAACAACAAAAAAAATATGAAAATAATAAAAAAAATAGTAAATTTTGTCACCGTTAAAAAAAAAAACTTATTGAACTTTTTATTTGGGTTAAAAATGTGCAATGGGTAGGAAACTAAAATTGTGGAATTTTATAGTTGAATCTAAAGATCTTAACTTTGAACATAATAAAAATTTTATGTCAAAAATATCTTACATATAGCAAGTAATTTTAAAATTATTAACAGTATATAAATTTCATAGTTTTTCTATATTTTATTTCTATATTTTATTTGATTTTAATTGCATTTGCAGCTGTTAATTAACCCAGAATTTAAAACTTATTTTCGATTGCATCAATTTCAAATAAATTCCTATGCGCAATAGCCTAGCAGCTAATGTTACATCATGTCATATGACATACAAGGCACATATCACACAACACACATATTCATACACACAAACACACACATGTAAAAATATTTAAAAATCCTTTCACTTTTTCTATAGTTGGCAACAAGTGACTGCAGTAGCCATGACTTGTAGAGCACAAAGCACTCATCAGTACCCAAAATGGAGACGAGTACCCGTATGAGTACACACACTCATATTCACCAAAAAAACCAAGAGTCTGTCTAGCGACACGTCGCTTCATTACGCTGCGATTTCGACAGTTGCAGCCTGAGATCGTATTCGATCTCTTACTTTAAGCCACAAATGCAACCCGACAGTGGGACACTGAGACACTGAGACACTGTGGCAGTTGAACGTTGGTAAACGGTACACAGAGTTACAGCTGACCATTACCACAATTACCAACGGTCAACAACAAAAACAACAACAACAACAACACCAGCAAGATTCAGTTAACCAATATTCAGCATCATTACCAAAAATTTAATTTGCTGCATGCTGCGTTCAATTATGGCAACATCATCTGCCACAAGTGTCTGCCAGCAGCGCAGGTTGACAGCTGCAACAACAACAACAACAACAACCATAACAACAACAACAACCATAACAACAACAACAACAATCAACACGTAAATTATACCATGACACAGTGAAAAAGGGGGAGCAGCTATAACCCAATAATTTGCTATGATTTCGATTTGAGTATTTCAAGTCAAGCGAGTATTTTAAGTTTACGTTTTGATTGCATTTTTTCTTTCCAATTTAGGTTAATGATAATTTGAAACTACAAATTGGTTTAAACCGTGATTATTGAGATGTTATCCAAAGTTTACAGTAAACTTGATATACATACTATTTATAACTATCTACACGCCGAATTTAATAACTCTGGCTATTACACAGACAGAGAAACGACCTTAAGTCCCACTACTGATAAGGTTTAAATGGAAAATGTATCAAACATATCAACATTGTAAAATACTAACCATAGTTAATCCCGAATACGTAATCTTCGTTGAACTTTGATAAGTTTTATAGTACAAGCTAAAGTGAAATTGAAGCACTAAGTTCCGCTTTAAATTAGATATAACTTGTATACACATACGATAATAAAATATATTAGATGTGTAATTTTGTTATGAAACAAGCCTAATGCCTGTCGCGTTCCCGAACTTCATTGAAGTGGCATCATTTGATGATGATTATCTTATTGGTTGAAGAAACTTTGCAATCTTGGAATGACTTGCTTCTGATGTGAATGAATGAGTTGATTGCATACCCTGGTTAATACTGATAAGTGAAATCTAGACTCATCATCATCATCATTATCACTGTCAGCGACCTTATCACAGATGAAGTCCAAGATTCGCTAATAAATGATCCAAAGTTTTGCAACACAGAATTATTAGCTATCGTAAAGGCAGCACCATCATTTAGATAAAACAGAAACGTTTATTATCAGCACATGAGAACTGTCGATTTATCTTTACTGATGAGATAAAGCTCCCACAGTGCCTAAAAATTATAAAAAGGTCTGCGAAAACCCTCAGTACCCAAGTTGTTAACTTAAATTCTCGTGCGGTGCTGTGCAAAAGTGAACGTTGTTTAGTCGTAGGGCTCATTCCAAATATCCTGCGACATGTCGGCTCTACTCAATGCCACGGCTGCGACCATGGCAGCCGCATCGCAGTTCACATTCCAGACCACGGATTATATTGTGTTCACCTTCATGCTTAGCATATCTGCGGCCATTGGCGTCTATTTCGGTTTCTTTGACAAGAGCGCCGATACCACTGAGGAGTACCTCATGGGTGGCAAACGGATGAAAACCATACCCATTGCCATATCCCTCGTAGCCAGTCAGTTATCGGCTATATCCATAATGAGCATACCCGCAGAGTTATTTGCCTTTGGCGTTAACTGGTACTTCAATGTCGTGGCTATGGTTGTGATTATACCCATTCTGAACTATGTTATAATACCCGTGTTCTACAACAACAACATTACCAATTGCTACGAGGTGTGCTTACTATAGGTCATAGTTTTGGAAATGGATACTAATCGATAATCGTTTACGCTTTTTAGTATTTGGAATTACGGTTTAATCGTGCCACACGCAAATTGCAAACTATTCTATTTGTGCTCACACTCTTCTTCATGCTGCCCATTTTTATATTCCTGCCATCCCTGGCGTTTGCCCAAGGTGTGTTTATTACCTTCTAATATGCTAATAGTATAACTTTAAAATACATAATGTAAGATACAAGTCTGTCGAATATTGATATCATTTCTCAAGTAACTTTGCTAACATACTCGACAGATAGTAATGCATATTTCAAGGCAGCGTTTCGAGTTATCTTTGTTTGAAATATCTTTAAAATATCTGTGTTATATAATTAATCTTATTTTATTATTTAAATTATAAATAAAATCTATTAGATTTAGATACATTAGATACTGCATTTATAACCAGCGCATTTTTATCTCTTAAGGTGAAAGTTTTTAAGGGCATATAGTACTACACAGTTCAAGACAATCATTAACTTTGTCTAATTTAGTTTGAATATAATTTGTAGGAATAAAGTTATATTTCGTCCATAAAGTAACAAATTATCTACCATTTATACAGTTTTATTACGCTATTACCTCTAAGCAAATTTATCAAAATTTTTCTATTTCAGTAACCGGGTTCAATGTGCACATTATCAACACGATCATCTGCAGCATCTGTATCTTTTACACCATGATTGTAAGAACATATCTTAAACACTATAATTTATGTAGCCAAAAATTAACATTTATGATTATGATTATTATTATTAGGGTGGCATTAAAGCAGTTGTCTGGACTGATGTGGTACAGGCGACAATAATGGTCCTGTCTGTGGTTTTGGTGGGTATTATGGGCGCTTATCGCATTGGTGGTTTAGGTGAGGTGCTGCGCATCGCTGGTGATGGTGGACGTCTAGATATTGAGTAAGTTGATTATCTTGTCATGTGTTTAATCGGTAACGAACATAGTAAATAAATATATGTTCAACTTACAGCTATAGTTTCGATATGACAACACGCGCTACCTTTTGGAATATGTTTTTGTCGGCTATCGTAACCTGGTCTGGTTATGTGGGTCTTAATCAAAGCTGTGTACAACGCATTGTTTCATTGCCCTCCCTTAATCATGCTAGAAGGTAAAATATATATTATAATATATAATTAAATATATGTACATATATCTCTAATGATATATTACTCCTTATAGATCACTGTGGCTATTCGGCTTCGGCTTTGTCTTGATCATGACTTTCAACTGTTTTACGGGCATCGTGATGTATGCACGTTATCACGACTGTGATCCTCTCACCACGGGCGTCGTCACGAAACTGGACAAAATGGTGCCATACTTTGTACAGGACATTATAGGGCATCTGACCGGCATGCCTGGCATATTCATTTCATGTGTTTTTAGCGCTGCATTAAGCACCCTCTCAGCCGGGATCAACTCTCTGAGTGGCATTGTCTACTTTGACTATATTAAGCCTCATATCAAGCACACGGAGCATAGAGCCAATGTTATAATGAAGACATTTGTCTTCTTTTCGGGTATCTACTGTATATTTGGTGGAATAATTGTTGAGAAATTCGCCTCAATTCTGCAAATCGTCTACTCCATTGGTGGAGTTAGTTTTGGTTCCGTTGCAGGCGTATTTCTGCTTGGCATGCTCATACCCAGAGTACATGGAAAGGTGAGTTTCTGGTTTAGATCATAAAACATAAATTCTCATATACCTATACCTCTAATTACAGGCGGCATTTTGTGGTGTCATCGGTAGCATTGCCTGCATGACCTACATCGTAGTCGGCAGTTGGGGTCGCAATCATTATGATACGCTACCCACGAGCACCGCGGGTTGTCCAGCCCAGAATACAACAGAGGTACTCACATCCTCATTAGTTACACTGCTAAACACAACAACAGTTATAAAGGCTGAATCTCTGACGAATCAAGGATTTAGTATACTAGATTTGTCCTTTAATTGGTATACATTCATTGGATTTGCCATTACATGGATTGTGGGCTATCCACTCAGCTATATACTGAAAGCGGAGCCAGATACCAAATTGGACCCTAAACTTTTATCACCCATTATACAGCCATTCGTGCGTTATGAATTGACGGCGGCTGAGGAACTACCAGATATTAAGGTGCCAAAATAAAAAGAAGACAAAAGAATTATTTGCTACATTAGTCTATTATTATGTTTGTCTTAAGGCTCGACCGTATCTAATATTAGCGCTTATAATATAAATATTAAATATACATATAATGCTATGAATGTACAAAATATACCAAATATACCATCCTAATATTCAAATCTCAATTAGGTGTATTTTAATTTTTAGTCGCTGCTTATAATCAAAAATAATATTTGAAGTCTTCTTTACAACCCTAATAATGCTTTCAAAGTCTTTGGCACCATCATATATTAAATCTTTCTAAGTCCTCAGCTTTGTTAAATACCCCATAGTTATAAATTAAAACGAAAACAGTTAAAATTTGGAACAACACGTTATAAATCTGCGAAGAAAATGTCGTTACGATCAGTTATGAAATTATAATATTATCGTATTATAAATCTGATTATGCAAACTCATCGTATGTTTATCAGCTGCACAGATAACAGTATGTTTTGTGCGCTTTTTTTGTGCAGTTAGTGTGTACACATCCACGCAAATAGATAAGTAAGCTTAAGAGGCTTGCCATATGAACGAACGAACTATCGTTATCGTTTATCGGTTTTGGCGCGTAAATTTCACTATTTTATTTAAGTAAATTTGGTGATGATTGTTTCATGATGATAATGATGACGATGATGATGATGATGATGATAATGATGATGATTAATTACTTAATTATTAAGTGTGAAAGGTAAGTTTTGTAAAATTTCGATAAAGCTCCATATATAAGGATACAAAAAAGTTAAGTCATCGCGTTATACTATCAGACACGTGAAAATATTTTAATCACCTAAATAGTTAAAATGTCAATGACTCTTTTTGAAAGTCCTACTCGAATAGCATACACCCTTTAGCAATAGATAAGTTAAAATATCTGATGATACACTATATTTATATATAAAATTATGTTTGAAATTAATCTTCTTCAAACAAAACACATTACCATTTAAATATCCTAATCTAATTATATTAATAGTTACAAATCCTATTTTAGAATTTAGGCTTACTTAGAGCTTAACATCAATGTCATGATATCAAAGTTCTTTCATTTGCAATATATAACGCACACTTTATCAGAATAAACACTCTATAGATGTTAAGGCAAGTAAGATAAAACACACGATACCTCAGTTTATGAACCGTTGGGGACAGTAGGTGCATCTTTAGATAGACATATAGATAAGCTTCTTGTTGCAGATTTCATTTAAGCATTATACTAATGAGCTTCTGAACCAGAGTGTCTACAGCTTCCTACTAGTAAAGTTGTGTTTTAAGGATATAAAAAAACGTGCAAGTGATAAATAGCATACCATGTCTAGTACAACATTACCACCGGCTCTGGAGGAACCAGTGGAGCTAAGATTTGGAGTTACGGATTATGTGGTCTTTGTATTGATGTTAGGCGCATCAGCTTCGATTGGCATATATTTTGGATTCTTTTCCAAGGCAAAGAATACCACAGAGGAATACCTGCAAGGCGGCAAGAAAATGCAGACTATTCCTATAGCCATATCCTTAGTGGCCAGGTGTGTTTACATTTGAAAATATTCAGAACAGACTTCTCATGCAGGTTAGGACTATGTACGATCTGACACAAAGTGATAGGGACGTGATAAACCCTAGTGCTTTTTAACATAGGCAAAAATGTGTTGAGTGTACTATAAAAAGTGCTATAATTTAAGCTGTATAGTACACTTAAGATACGGGGCTTAAGTTGATTATGAGACGTAGTATGTGCTATTATGCTACTGTGCATTTAAATATTTGACATATGAAGAATCGTCAATAATCGATAAATGTTGGATGGACAATTACGATATTGGAGGACCTTTAAGGTCATATCTGATTTAATTTTCCAAAATGATATCTTACACATCGAAAATATATATTAAATACTTGTATTATTAAATTATTATATAGTTATGCTTTAATATTTATTATTTATTTTTGAATATAGCCAACTCTCCGCTATTTCAATTGTTGCCGTGCCAGCCGAAACCTACTCCTTCGGGATTAGCTACATTAATACGTGGATTGCAATGGTTGTAGCGATGCCCGTCATTATCTATATCATAGTTCCTGTGTTCTATGAAAACAATGTGTCCAACTGTTATGAGGTGAGTTCTTTAATTTTGAATGAGCGGTTCATTCTGCAAACTAAGCTTCGACTTTATTTCTACAGTATCTAGAGATTCGGTTCAGCAAACGAACACGACAATTGGTCACAGCCACATTTTTGATGAATTGCATACTCATGTTGCCAGTCTTTATGTTTTTGCCATCGATGGCCTTTTCACAGGGTATATCAACTGTCGAAATATCAAAATCAAAGTTGAACAAGGCCTCAAGTTGACTATAACTTTCTTGTTTTCCAGCAACCGGCATGAATGTTCACCTAGTTAATGCGGTGGTATCATCGATCTGTATATTCTATACAATGTTAGGTGGCATCAAGGCTGTCGTGTGGACAGATGTGGTGCAAGGTGGCGTTATGTTGTCGTCTGTGGTTTTGGTGGGTGTTATGGGCATAATACGCACCGGTGGTTTGGACGCTGTGCTAGAAAACGCACAAGCGGGTGGGCGTTTGAATTTTGAGTAAGTTTGGAATGAACTTTATGGAATAACTACATATTCATTTTGTATGTACAGTTTTAGATTGGATCCTCGCATTCGCACTACCATGTTCAATACATTTATAGGCGGTATCTCAATGTGGACTGGATACATTGGACTAAATCAAAGCTGTGTGCAGCGCATAGTTTCACTGCCCTCTTACTCCCATGCGAAAAGGCAGGGTTTTGTAATCATGTAGAGAAATTAAACCCTATTCATGTATCTCTATACTCTACCTACAGATCATTGGTTATAGCGGGAGTAGGTATTGTTATTATCTTGGCCATTAACAGTTTCACTGGCATTATAATGTTCGCTCATTACTATGGTTGTGATCCCATCTTAGCTGGTGTAAGTCTTTTCAATAATAGCAATCGTCAAAACCTAAAAAAGACGTTTTTTCTCGTTTAGATGGTCAGCAAAGCGGACAAATTGATGCCTTTTTTTATAGAGGACATCATGGGAAATCTGATTGGTATACCTGGCGTGTTCGTATCCTGTGTCTTCTGCGCTGCTCTCAGCACACTCTCCGCCAATCTCAACTCTCTGGCGGGTATCATGTATTTCGATTACATCAAACCCTACATAAGGCACACTGAGGCACGAGCTAATGCCACCATGAAAATGATCATTATGTTCATGGGTGTCTATTGCATTGCTGGTGGATTTATCGTACAAAACTTTAGTTCGATTATACAGACTGTGATTAGCATCACTGGCATTAACACTGGTGCCGTCGTGGGCGTATTTCTTTTGGGCATGTTTTATCCACGTGCAAATAGCAAGGTGGCCGTGTCGAGTGTTTTAGTCAGTGTGCTCATCATGCTCGGCATCATCCTCAAAGCGCAGATGAACTTTAAGGAGGGCATCATTAAATACGATCCATTGCCGAATACATTGGATCAATGTGATGCACCGCAATTTGGAGTCATTTCCTATGCAATGTATGTAATCTTAAATCTATTTAAATCAAATGACCCTAATTCACATGTTTTTCTATTTTACTTTAGTCGTAACAACTTAACTACACCGATTACTAAGGGTCCGCCAACTGCAACGCCGCCTCTAGTCACTACTGCTTTTGATAGCAATAGAGAATTTTCGATATTCGATGTGTCATTTAACCTTTACAAGACTATAGGTATTTGTTTAACAATTCTATCGGCGTTGCCGCTCTCTTACATTTTTAAGTCAGACGAAAAGCTAAAGCTTAATCCTAAACTTTATACACCATGTATACGTAAATTTATTACATCGGAGGAAGAGCTGGAACTGGAGGTGTTGCCTCTGAGAGGACAATATTTCAAAGATGCTGAACTTAAAATTAATACGGGTGAAGTTAAAAGTGAATCTGTAACGCATAGATAAATAGCATCAAGATTTTGTTATAACAAATTATATAATCAACAATTACATATCATTTAAATTTCTTTATAAATTTAACTAATATAAAAACTGTTGATGTTTATACAAAATTAATCCGGTTTTTGATTTATTCACCGATAACGATGTGTACGCAATTTGCTCTCAAAAACCCCCAGTTGTAGTAAAGTAGTCAACACTGTTTTAACATATGGCAACTCTGTTTATGTATATCAAATTATGCGCCTTATCTGTTCTTCTAAAAAACATGGGATGCCTTAAAATAATGATATTCAATGCACGCTATTTTAGTTATTTTCTGAATGAATCGCATGAAATTTACACTGTGGATTTACAAAGTATTATTGATATTTCTGATTTTTTTAAATTCATCCTACATAAAATGGGCGGTCAAAATGGAACAAATCTATAGAAATTATTCACAGAATTTTGAATAAGATTTTTCAAATGATATTCTTTCCTCTGAAGATGCTTTACAGCAAAATATAATACTACTTCGATATAAAATATTGAGTAATATTAAGATCGATTTGATTAATGGTACATTTAAAAAACATCAATATTATCTACGGGTAGTTGAAATCAGATATTTCCGTCATATAAAAAAAGTGTCGTAGTACTTTATATAAGAAAAATTAAAAAAAGGACACTGTGCAAAACTTCATTATAGTACTCGCACCTATTGAAAGTGATAGTACAACACGCCCTCCAAAAATACCAGTGAACCTAAACGTTTGAACATGTAGAATACACCACGTAAATTCGGGATTAACATTTACGATATCGTCTGACAGATATGACAGTAATCACTGATAAGTCACTTAACACTTCTACATAAGAGCAATATGACACGCTAATTCTTTGAGTAAGCTCTAGGCGTTCACACCTAGAAGAAGTGCCCCATACGCTCGAGCTCTACAAAAAAAAACCCAAAGATATAAAGGATATTTAAGGATGTCGGCCACAACTATGACTAGCAGAGCTACTACAACCTCTGCAGAAATAGAGGTACTAACATTTGGTATAACAGACTATACGGTGTTCGTTTTGATGTTGAGCGTTTCGGCGGCTATAGGTGTCTACTTTGGATTCTTCGCCAAGGTCAAGAATACAACCGATGAATATCTACGCGGGGGCAAGCAGATGCAGACTTTGCCCATTGCCATATCATTGGTGTCCAGGTATGTGGATCTGACTCAGTTTAAAGCAGCACCCGCCGGTTTTATCAGCATGTGTCAAACTCTACGATTTCATGATAAGCACGCAAATTCGCTGGATAAGTTCTGTAATTCATCTTAACTTATCTTAAGTACACACAATGGCACCAACATGTGAATGATGTACTATATTATACTATATACTATATAAATGGTAATAGTTTTTGTAGTGCGTGTGTGTATTATATAACTTCAATTCAAACTAAAGTGAACTTTTAATTATAATCAAATTAATTTGATTTTAGTCAACTCTCTGGTGTTGCCATCATGTCGGTTCCCGCTGAGAACTATAGCTTTGGATTTACATTTATATTCGCTGTTCTGGCCATGATACCCACTCTGCCCATACTTATTTATATAATTGTGCCGACGTTTTATGATAACAATATTGTCAATTGTTATGAGGTAAGTTATGGGACATTCGTATATATAACATTAATATGACTTATTTGATATTTGATTTGATTCTATTAGTATTTGGAGATGCGTTTCAACAAGCGCACACGACAATTTGTTACCATGACGTTTATACTGAATCAGTTTTTAATGCTGCCGGTTTACATGTTTATACCCTCTCTGGCCTTCTCACAGGGTATTTATTAAAACAAAAATATCGATAAACTTGAGCTATATTTCAAAAATTTTGAACAGTTACTGGCATTAATATACATCTGATCAATACGATCGTCTCATCGATCTGCGTCTTTTATACCATGTTGGGTGGCATCAAGGCCGTTGTGTGGACGGATGTGGTGCAGGCTGGCGTCATGTTAGTCTCGGTGGTAATGGTGGGTGTGTTGGGCACCATGCGCACGGGCGGTTTAGACAGTGTCCTGGATAATGCATCGGAAGGCGGTAGATTGCATTTCGAGTAAGTAGAAGTGCATAAATGTGAAATTAATTGCTACAATATAACTATTTTTTCACTTACTCTTAGTTTTGGCCTGGATCCACGCCTGCGCGCTACTGTTTGGAGCAGTTTATGTAGCGGGATGCTGTTGTGGACGGGCAAAGTTGGCCTGGATCAGAGCTGCGTGCAGCGTATAGTGTCCTTACCCTCATATAATCATGCCAAAAAGTGAGTATTCAAACGAAAGTTAAACTAAGCAATCAAATATATTCATTTATATATTTTAATTGCGATACAGATCTCTGCTTATCGCAGGTATTGGTTTTCTGATCGTGATGTTCTTCAATGCTTTCGCTGGCATTATAATGTTTGCACGTTACTACGGTTGTGATCCCTTGCTGGCAGGCGTAAGTTTATCCACATATACACCCTGTATATACACCGTCTAAAAGCCATATTATTGCAGCTGGTCAGCAAACCGGATAAGTTGATGCCCTTCTTCATACAGGACATTATGGGCAAACTGTATGGCATGCCAGGTCTTTTCATATCCTGTGTGTTTAGCGCCTCCCTCAGCTCACTTTCTGCCCATCTGAACTCCTTGGCCGGCGTGGTGTACTTTGATTACATCAAGCCACACATACGACACACGGAGGCACGTGCAAATGGCATCATGAAAATGGTTATAGTGGCCATGGGTGCTTATTGCATAGTGGGCGGTATAATGGTGCAAAAGTTCAACTCGATATTGCAGACGATGTGGACTATAACGGGCATTAATACGGGCGCTGTGGTGGGCGTGTTTCTGCTGGGAATGTTTGTGCCCCGGGTCAATGGCAAGGTGGCCATGACGAGTATTTTGTTCAGCGTATCGGCTATGCTGTGGCTCATCATCAATGCGCAGATGAACATCAAGAAGGGGCTCGTACGATACGATATACTACCGACCAGCCTGGATAAATGCGAGGAACGAGGCCTATACAACATACTAAATGCCATGTAAGTATTATGGGTGTCCGAAAAAAGAAGAAACTGTTTCTAACCGGTGATTTTATGTGCAGTAATACCAGCACGCCCATGACCACTCCAGCACCTTTGCCTTTGAATGTAACCACTGCCGTTGGCAGCACGCGTGAGTTCTCCATTTATGATATATCATTTTATTGGTACAAAATGATCGGCGCTGTGTTGATCTTTGTCTGGGCTGTGCCCATGAGCTATATCTGGCGCAGGGATAAGACTGAGAAGGTCAATCCCAAGCTGTATTCGCCCTTTGTGCGCAAAATGCTGAATGTAGCGGAGTCAGAGTTGGAACCAGAGCAACTTCCCTTGAAGCAGCCACAGTCGGACGGCGAGCAGCGTCCCTTGAAGCAACCACAGGCAGAGGGGGAGCATCAAAAAGGCGACAATTGTTACACTTAGTTTGATTACAATCAGACTTAATACAACAAAATAAATAAACACAATTTGAGTCTCTTTTGTATTTTTTAAAGATTTATTTACAAAAGAATATATAAATGAAGAATTTCTTAGACAGAAACTATATTCAGAGCTACATACAAAAACACATTTGCTGACACTGATTATCAAAATTCAGTTAAAATATGGATTTTCCGAAACAGAATTTCACTTCAAGCTCTCTTCATCATCATCGCTTCATTTTAAAATTTTTCATTGAAAAATATTACAGTACGATACGCTATACTCGTAAATTAGTTAAGATAGTCTGGAAAAGATTATTATTCTCATTGCTTACACAACAAACTTCTATTGCGGTATACAATTTCTTATTACATTTAATGATTATTTATTGTTTAGATTTATCGATACATGATGTATGATTCGATAAACAACATAACTGTCTAAAAGAAGGAAAAAAAAAGAGAAACTAAATGCTGGGTTTTCCATATGGAAAAGGGATAGAGGGATATAGGCATGCATGCTAAAATTGAAATCAAAAATTAAAGAAATATATAATTATAATAATATTGTTTATTGTTAATAGCCAGGTAAGGGTGAATGGCGTTGGGTTAGGTTTTGCTTATGCATAAGGTTTTCTACTCTGAATTTGCGACAGGCGCAACAGCTGTTTTAAAAATCATATCTGGAGTTTTTCTTTATGTTTTCTTTTTCGTTTTTTCTTGTTGATTTCGTTTGTTTTTTTTTTTTGAGTGTTTTGTCCAAATTTGTATTTTAAAATTAGACTTGCATTAAAGATTATGTCTTACAATTTAAAAACACCTATTTTACATACATTTCTCAATAATGTATTTGCATTTGTTTTTTGTTTGTTTGTTTGTTTTCTTTCCAATTTAATTAAATGTACACATACATATTATTTATAGTTTTTGATGCATTCAACATGGTGTTTCGTGTGTTATGTGTGTGTTCATGGACAAGGATATGAGCTGATGTTATAAGACTATCCACTCAACATTTCTTATCGATCAACGAGCATCGATTACAGTCCAAGACAAACAAATATTTTGATTTGATTTTCAGCCAGGGACTGCAAGGACACCAAGTGCTGAGTGAGTGAATTCCAATTGTTGATGCATCATCATTCCTTTAGGATATTTAAGGTATTTGTTTCTTATTTATAATATTTTGCTGATTGCTGTGTTTATGTGTGTGTGTGTGTGTGTGTTGTTTTGTTTGTTGTTGTTGCTTTTCGTGGCGGCATCT
>JBANCZ010002919.1:0-14111 GCA_037040025.1 Sphaerogastrella javana
AACGAGAAAAGAGGGAGAGAAAGAGAGAGGGAGAGAGAGAGAGAGAGAGAGAGAGAGAGAGAGAGAGAGATACGGAGTGACAGTGATAGAGAGAAGCAGAGTGAAAGTGAGAGGCTTTAAGGCCTTTGCCTTTGGGGCACAGACGGAGACAGCGCGCAATGAAAGCGTTGACAATAAAATTAGACATGGCTCAAAACATTTTTTGGCGAACTGTCAGAAAAACGTCAATTTCAATTTACCAAAATAATTGATTTCCATGCAATTTGCGTAAACATCGAAATGAGCAGTTATCGCTAACACAGCGAGAGAAAAAGATGAGATTGAGAGTGAGAGTGAAGGAAACCATATAGTATGATAAACCATATAGTGAGAGTAAAAGGAGGCGTAACTAAAACTCACTCTCACTCGCTCTACCGTCTTCATTCCTTCTCTTTTGCTCTCTGAGCCGCAATTTGTAGAGCGCGTAAATGGGGCCAAAGCACAGAGCAGACGAAGCGAATCGTTTGCTGCTCCATTTCTCAATTTATTTTTTGGCAATTGCCAAAAGCAAGCGATTGGCATTGCCTCTGCTGCTGCTCCTCCAGCTCCTGCGGCTGATGCTTACAAGTCTTTTTTATATAAGATGATATATGCAAAATATCGGCCTGGTTGGCTGAGTTTGCCTTGGCTTGGCTTGGCTTGGTTTGGCTTTTGGCAAAGCTTTGCACCTTGCAACCAAATCTGTCATGCATAAGTTATAACTTTTCTTTTGCGTTTCCGCATTTGTCGACCACGCTGATAAACGTGGCTGAGAGCTGAGCGTTGCTCTGAGATCCAAGCTGAGCTGAGCTGATTTTATTCGCAAAACGCGTATAAATCATGTGCTTGGCTTTCACTTGATGCATACATACATATGCATATCTACATCTCCAACTAGCATACATCAACACTACATGTTGCCCCCCGGGCAAACCAGGCAAACCCGTCTACGCCTTATCCTTAGCCACCGCAAGGGCTTCATTCCCTGTGTATCAACGTGGGAAATTGCTTGAAATAATAATGTTACGCGCCGGTTTTAGGGGACAACGTAGACATCGATATCGACATCGACAGCAGTAGCAGCAGCAGGAGCATCATCATCAACAACAACAACAACAACAACATCCACAATAACAACAATGTCGACATGGTTCTTGGGTTTCCGCAATCGTCTTGTCTGTCTGCCAGTCCGCCTGTCTGTCCGTCTGCCTGTCTGTCCTGATGTACATATTGATTGATGATTGTCGGTGAATGTATGTTCACGTGTTTATTTGTGTGTGTGTGTGTGTGTGTTTGTTCTCCCTCGCATTGTGAGCAAAAGTTTAAATTACCCTAGGTAGCCTTCACTTCATGCCACTTTTCACCCCCAGCTTTTCACCACTCGCAGCTAATTTTTAATGGAAATAACTCGACTCGTGTCGTATACCCCCCAAAACGCCATCTCTCTCTCTCTCTCTCTCTCTTCCCTTGTTCGTTCCAATATCCCGGCCTTCTTTTTGTGCTGCCGGCATGATGCGTTTTTCAATTTTTTATACTTTAATCAAATATCCTGAAGTTGCACTCTGTAATTTACGCCACGAGCTGAGCGCATTTTTCACGCCCTTGCGATGGGATTCATAATGTCCAGTCGCAGGGCATAGAGCGGGGCGTGGCAAAGGGCACGGGCATGCCATGGCAATGGGCTACTTTTTAAATTTTATCTCCTGCTCCGCTATTCTACTATGTATATATATATATATATATATTGGTGTAAAAAATTGTTGGCAAATGCTTCCAGCGAAATCATTCGTGCTTTACTATTATGTATATAGAGAATTTTATTTTTACATACACTCTCATTGAAAATATTAAATTGTAGCAATAAAAACCATAGGGAACTTTACACAATCACATAAATCAACAGATATTTTCATATATATAAAATTCCATGTATCTGCATAATTTTTATTTTTCAAAAATACCCTGTAATTTAAGCTCGAAAAGTATATTATTTATATTGTAAAATTATTTTTAAAGAATAAAATGTCCTAGCTAAAGAATTCAAGAAAATATATACAGATATAATGTATATTTAATTTATATCAAATTTATTGATTAAATAACTTTAAATTAAAATTATTTTCCGTCGAGCATACTTGACTCGTGTGTAGGTTTTGCATTTGTTCCATTTTATTAATGCATTTTTAATTTTTATTTTGTTTGTAGTGTTTTAAATGCACTCTTTATATTTGTTTATGCATTGGAATCGGAAGAGTTTTTATCATTTATATTTATATTTATATTTATATATTTATTTTCATATATTTACTAGGCGATTTTCACATTTTTACATATAAATAGCATTTTGCGCCTCCGCACGCGGTTAATAATTGAGTATTTTTCTGGAATTCTACAAATGCTGATTGCATGCAGCCAACACTAAATGGGATCTCCCATTTTTTATCAACTATTTTAATTTATTATTTTATATGCACATGCGCAAATAAATAATAATAATAATAAAATGCCAAACTATTTGAGACACGTTATTTGAAATGGCAAATATGCCTGAAGGGTAGAACACACTCGACAAAAAGAAAAAGAGACACAAAGAGACAAGGAAAATAAAAGATTTCTTTTTGATATAAACAAATTTAATACACTTGATAAAGGAATGAAAATAGAGAGAGAGAGAGAGAGAGAGAGAAAGGGAGAGAGACAATAAACTTAAATATAATGAACCACAAAATGTTTGAATTACATACCTTCCAAAAAGTTCCGGGACTGAGTTATTATTATTTTCAATTTAATCATCCAAATTTATTTTGTCGCGTGGAAAATTCCACGAGTTCTTAGCCCAAAATTCCTGTTGTTTTTCCCCAATTTTTTTCTCGCAAAAGGCTGAAGTACGGTCAAATAAAACTCCTTATTGACCTTCTGTCCCTGAGGCACTAGACCGTGAATATGGAAGATTCATCCAGTTCTGGTTCCTTTTTAACAGAGGTTAAATTTTTTAAATAAATAAATTATTGCGTCCGACTTTTCGGCATATGCAAATTGATTGCTATATATGCATTTAAACTGCATAATGATCCAAACATTTAAGTTTAAGTGCTAAATGAACAACTCATTTAGAACAGGGCCAAGTTTTTTTTTCTTTTAGTTTTTTCAGTTTGCTAGTTTCTAGTTTTGAATCCATTTTACAACTTAAAGTTTTCTCTTCTATTTTTTATTTTATTTTTATTTTTTTTGCTTTTGAGCAGAGTGTAAAACACGAAAGAGACATAACTGGGGAGAGTGTGTGTGAGAGAGAGAGACAGAATGCATTACGTTACATGTGGCAAACAAGTTTGCCGCAACAACTTTCATTTAACATGCAAAACTCCGTAAAAATATAGAAAATGCAAATAAAAATATATATAAAAAAAATACGAAGGCACATAAATTACTTTCCCAAGAGAGTTGCTACTGCTGCTGCTGCTGCTGCTGCTGCTGCTGCTGCTGCTGCTAGTGTCCAGCTGTTCTGAGTGTGGAAAACTTGGAAAAGTTTGGCCTCAGCTGCGTGGCAAGCGCATGTGACTGACCATCATCATCATCATCATCATCATCAGTAAATTTCCATAGATACATGAATATATTTTTCAACATTTCGTCCCACTTTTCTCTCTCTCTCTATCTCTATCTCTCCGTGTCTCTTTCTCTTTCTCTGTGTGTGTTTAATATACGAAATTAAAATCGTGTCGCATTCTATTTGTGTGCCTCTGGTCTTCTGTTTGTGACTATTTACCGGGGCGACTTTTTTGCGAGAGGTGTTAAAAAATGTATAAAGCCTCAGAGAAGTTGGCAACCCTTGCCTTTTTTTTTGGGAAAAATTTTTTTTTATGCGGATTTTGGTTTGCAATTTGGAAAATGCCAAACACACGCACAAGTTTATTTGCATATTTTATTAAAATATATGCACGTATATTTGTGCTCACACACACTCACACTCACATTCACACACATTCACAATCACACACACTCATGGCACAGACACTTGACTTTGACTTGGCCTCCACAATCTTCAGTTTGTACTTTTTGCGCCGCCTTTATAACGAAGTCTTCCCTGACCTTGCCTCACGCCCCCCATGTAGACGCTGGTTGTGGCTCCTGACCCCTGAACCTCGACCCCCAACCCAATATGCTATGCTGCCCAACCAGACTGTGTGTTGTCTTTTTTATGGCCAATCTAATATGCAAACAGTAGGGGCAGTGAATTGTGCGGCATGGGCGTGGCAGAAGAAAGGCGCCACTCCTACTCTGACTCTCTCGGTCTTTTTCCCGCCATCTCTCTCTCTCTCTATCTTAGCTCACTTGCTGCGTTTTCCTTAGCAATTGAATTTCATTTGTATAACTTTAACGTGTGTGAAACTAAACGGACATAATATGTATAACAAATACCCTGTATGATAGTTACTAAGGGGTAGTTAGAGTAGACATAATAAAATGTAAAGAATTTTTAAAGTGTCTAAAGTGGTCTTGACTTGAGGTCTACTTGCTATTCAAATTCCCTGGAATTTAAAGATTTCATTAATCTTTATTCAATTCAATCGTTTGAAACGGTATCTAAAGGGTAATACTATTTACATATAATATTATAGCTAAATTGTTGTACTAAATTTATGTGTAATATTGTGCATATTTTATTCTTTTTCGGCTCATCATCAGATCATCTTTGATGGCTTTACGGTCGGCCGTTTCGATGAGGGCATGGTCGATGCGGATGTGGACGGTTATGAAACGAATCTGAGTCCCAATGGTGAGCTACCCGGCTGTCCCGAGGGTTTCATGCAGGTGAGTACAAATTGAGTTTATGGACATTTTTTTTCGATAATTTTTTGGGATTAAATATTACGTAAATTCGTAGAGAAATAAGAGTCAACACTCATCTTCTCAATGATCTCTCTCTCCATGCAGAGACTGAAAGTTGTAACTTGCACTCCATTTACAGTTTGCTATTGAACTTGTGTGGATATACATATATATTTATGCCGCAGACAAACAGACGGACAGACAGATAGACCAATGACTGGGTGGATTGGTCGCAAGGCAAAAACTTCATTCCTTGCTCCATTTTATTCGTGCTCCGATACCCGAGTCTGTCCTATGCTCATCCGCTCTGCTCCTTCTCATCCATCGATTCAATCAATGTCCGAGTAATTCTGTAATTTTCTGTTGGTTCTGTTGACAAATGCCACATTAGCCCAGCAAATTGAATTGAATTGTACGCGCCTGTCTCTCTTTTTCTCTCTCTCTTTCCCTTTTTTTCTCTCCTTTACTCTCTGTCATGTGTATGTATATCCCTCTCTCTGTATCTTTCTGTGAGTGTCCGCAGATTGAAGTTTGAGTGCTGTTGTTGTCATTTGTTGAGGCAAAAAGGAAAACCAATGCTCAGAATACGGATAGAGCGAACAGAAAACTATTTAACATACATATATTAATACCCTGTATGCATGGCATTTATAATTATAGGGTATAATAAACTAAAATCAAACTATATTACTTTAGATGCTATTAAATATTTGTGGAACTGTATGTAATAAGGTGTGCTGTTTGTCAATAGTTGGTTCCAGCAGTTAGTTTCGAAAAAAACAGCGAGAACTTAGTTGTTGCGCACCTAATAATACTATAATATTGTATATTCAAGACGAAAATGTAGATTATTTTCTTTATGTTTGAGCACACTTGACTGCTGGCTTCGTCTACTAACTGCTGGCCATTCGAATTGCTGTGGCTCCGCGCTGTTGACATTGCTACTTTGTCGAGAGACATTTTGGTCTTTTGTGGGTCCGCCCCCCATTTGGCACTTGGCCCGCATTTGCCCAATTTTTGGTATTTTTTTTGTTGTTTTTGTTTTTTTTTTTGGTTTTGGGTTTGGTAGAAGGGAAAACAGTAAAACTAAAGCCCTGGCCAAAATAAAATGTAACCCAAAATCCCTGTAATTGACTTGTGCAATATGTTCAAATGTACATTTGTTTAAATGTACGGGTGCGTCTGTGTGTGTGTGTGTGTGTGTTTTTCTATGGAAATATATATATATATCTATATGTGTGTGTACATTTCAATACCTAAACTGTATGTTCTTTTATAATCTGATACTGTTGCTGCATTACATTAAATGTAGTTTTATTTCCATTACAAGGGCGACGAGAGAGTGTCTCAAATGGGGATACATGGCCGTAGTGGGTGGCTCGTAGTGAGTGGGGGTTTTTAGGGGATGTAATCGTATCCACAATGTTGAAATTTTTGATACTATATGCAGAGCTTTCCTTCCTTCCATATATCGTATTTAGCAACGATTGTGCACTTTGCATGTGCTTCTAGTCACCTTTAGGCTATAGCTGCAGCTTTTTGGAATTAATTTCCAGATATGTGTGCAAAGGATCGTGCGAATTCTAAATTCACACCAACACACACACACTCATTTTATGCACAACAAATGTGTGTTTGAATATTTGAAATCGTTTTAGTTGTATTTGCTGCACTCACTCTCAGTTCAGCTTTGAGCTGGGCGTTTGTGTTTATTCTACAAGTAATAAAATATATGTATATAAAATTCGAAAGCAATTTTCACAGGATTTAATTTCAAAACAGATGAATTGAAGCTTATTTAATCAGGTTTGTGCAGCAAATAGAAAGAAACTTGCATATGGTTTGAGCACATACGGAGCTTTATAATGCTATTCATGTGCTCATTCAAATACTCGAATCCATACACACACTCATACGCTCCTTTGCTATTGTACTCTATATTAAAACAATTTGATGCAAATGGTGTGTTTTGGCTATTCAAACAGCTTATGATTATATATTCTATATTCATTATACAAAAAGAACTTGATAAGGGTACGCAGATTACAATAGAACCATTCACTCCCCTTGCCACCTTATTCTTAGTTTAATGAATGGTTTAAGTTTGAGAATGACACGCATTTGTTTTAGGTGAATTTATAAAAATATAAAAACATTTAGAAAAGAACGAATTAGCTATGTAAAGAAAGAGGTAGAAATGAATATTATATACAACGAATTTCCAAATGAAATGAAATTTTTTGAATAATTACTGCAATTGCGGAATGAAAGTTTATCTATTCATATAAATTTTGTTGAAATTTGAAAATTCATATTTAATTAAATAAAACATAATATTTGTTTTCTGTTTAACCTCATCCATTTACTTAATTTCCATTTACTCATTTTAAACTTTCAAATTACGATCTCTTTAGCATCTACTTATATTTCATCTCAAAATATAAACCTCTTTGCGAAATATGCTAATTTTTTGCATTAGATTACCTTAAACGGTGTTTTTTTTTTGTTTTCTTGTGTGACGTTATACAACACTGACATGGCATTAATCCAAAATGGAGAAATCTTCGCTCCAGTTTGTTCCAATCGGTTTTCCTTTCAACTGTTAGGTGAAAGTTGATTAGCATTATTCAAAAGAGTTTTCTTTTGTGTGTGTGTGTGTGTGTGTGTGTGTGTGGCATTCTCTGTGAAATGACGTTATCTTTTATAGTTCCGCTTCTGCGTTTTTTTCTTTTCGTTCCCTCATTCTCTCTTCCGTTCTCGCTTTTCTCTTCTACTGTCAAAATATGTTCCGTATTTCATTTCATTCCCATGTTCAGCTGAGTAGGGACCTCTGCTGCCCCCTCAGCTCTACCCCCCACTGCATAGATCGTTATTAGTTTAGCGATGCCGGGTGATGCAGCAGTTTTCATATATATTTTTTTCCCATTTTCTGTTTTTTTGCTATATGCCGCGCCCACAAGTTGCGGGCGGGGGGCGTGCACTGCCTTTGTGACAATAAATTTTGAACAAGCGTGGGGCGTGCGCTGACATTTTGTGGCGTTGTTGTCCAGCTCAGGCTCAGTGCCCGGACCCGGACCCGGACCCAGATCCATAGCCCGGAACACAGAGTGCGAGTCAAACCCTAACCGCTGTGTATGTGTGCTCGTTGTATACAGGCGTTCTGTTGTCCGTCCGTCCGCCAGTCTCTCCGCCTGTCTGTCTGTCTCTTTGTCCCTATGTCGTTGTGTTGAGGTTTCATTTGGCACTTGACATGTGTACGGGAAACGGAGCCCGGAATAGATCTGGTTCAGTCAGTTCAGTTCAGGCGGTTCAAGCCGGCTTTTGCTAGCGTTTCTTTTTTTTTTTTGTATTTATTTATTTTTTCTATATACTCACTGTAAATTATTTTGTATTTTTTTCTCGCTTTGTTGTTGTTGCATGAGAATTTAAAAAACGCGGTTAAATATTTTGCAATATTTTGTTTTTTGGCCTGGTACTGTACGGTGTTGTTTGGCTGTCCGACTGTCCAAGTGTCCGGCTGTCCAACTGCTGCTCGTTGCAGTTTTATAAACTCGTAACTAACCGCAGGTTTGTGTTCGGTTCCGGTTTTTATCGCAATGGAACGCAACTTCGCGACGCCTGTTTTTTATTTATTTATTTATTTAAGGCAAACATTTTTAACTGCTGATGCGGTTACAGTTTTTATTCCTATATATGCTTTTCGCTTTATTTTTTGTCTACAAACTCAACTCCCGTTCTGTCACCCTAGCCTCGCAATGTCTCTTTGATTTTTACCCATTTTTTTTTCGAATTATTTTTCTGCTGCCTTTCTGTATGGTTTGCTTTATAAATTATTCGTGTCATGACCTGTCCACATAAATTCTTGAACGTCTCTCATATTTATGCCAATCTACCTA
Source organism: Sphaerogastrella javana (assembly GCA_037040025.1). Taxonomy (NCBI): domain Eukaryota; kingdom Metazoa; phylum Arthropoda; class Insecta; order Diptera; family Drosophilidae; genus Sphaerogastrella; species Sphaerogastrella javana. The sequence goes on from JBANCZ010002919.1 coordinate 8,745, forward strand.
TTGTGATTTTTATTGTAATATACACACACTCTCTATCTATCTCTCCCATCCTTTCTCTCTGTCTCTGTCTCATTCTCCTTCTCTTTAGAAAGTTTTTGGTATTCAGTATTACGGTAGTTTGGTATTCGGTTTTTGGTTTTCGAGCTTGGCAAGTTACAGTTTAATCAGTTATTCAATTTAGTTAGACAGTTTCTGGGCTCATGCATATTGTATTAGCCAGGCGATGGGCGACCTTTAGTGCGACCTTATCTCTCACACTACTTTCTCTATCTCCCTACTGCCTCTTTCACCCTGTGCATTTGTTTTTTTCGGGGTATTTTTGAATAATTTAACAACACTTTTTGCAACACTGACCAGCTTTAAAACTTGACCGGGGCAGCTGACGGTGCGAAGTTTTCGCTTTTGTTTATTTGCTAATATTGTTAATCATAAATAACAAAGTTTATGCATAAACGTATTAACCTAAATCAACAACAACAACAACAAAAACAAGGAATACAATTACAACAATAAGGATAACAGAATGAGACCAACATTGACTGTGACTAGCTTTGCTTGGTTTGCTTGTCCTTTGGCCTGATTCAGGCCAGGCCAGACCAGCCCAGACCAGGCCAGGCAGAAGCAGCTTGAGTAAATGACTCAATATTTGACAATCATAACATCCGCTTAGTCTGACTCGACTTCATGCTGTGTCCTTTTAGTCCTATGCCCAAAGACAACGGACTAAAGGACACACAGCCTCTCGATGCTCTCAATGTTCTACATTCTCCACTCTCGACTCTCTTCTACAGCAACAGCGCCGTTTGTCAATAGCAATTTAAGCTTGTCCATCTATAAATATATATACATTCGAGTATATATATATATAAACATGTATACATATACATTTATGTCTGTCTATGAGCATATTTGTCCTTATGGCAGTGTAGGTTTGAGTGTGAGTGTGAGTGTGAGTGTGATTGTGTTTGGGCCATAGACAAGCTCATAATTCAAGTTGGCAAAACTCCTTGGACATTCCTTTTACTATTACAGGCAGTCTCTGCTTATGGTTTGCTCTCTACTTTCCACTTTCTACTTTCTACACTATCTCTCTCTCTCTCCCTCCCCATCTCTATCTCTCTAGTCGCTAGTCTCTACTGCCCAGCGGCATTTGTTTGTGTCGTAAATTTACGAGTCATAGCCAAAAATACAAGAAAAAAAGACAAATCGCTTTGAAAGGTTTGCAGCTTTGTCATTTTTGTTTTATTTATTTATTTTTTTTTTTTTGAGTATACCCTATTTAAAATTATTCGCTTGAGCGGGCATCTTGTGACAACTGTTAATTTGGATTTTATTAGAAAAATACTTCAGATTAAATTTGTTATATTATTTATAAGTATTTTAATGAATAAATCAACTTTGTTGAACACTTTAAATAAAAGAGGTATTTATTTAAGATCAAGTTTTGTATCAATATTTAAAGGAATATTCTAAATTAATATTAAAATTAGTCTAAATTCATAAAGAGTATGTGTAAGTCGTTCCAGTTTGTTACTTTAAAATTTATGAAGAATTTTTTGTTTGTTGTGTTTTGTACATTTCTCTATATTATTTATTATACAAGAACGCATTGAATTGCAAATTAAAAGCTTCGCCTGGCTCCATAATTTATATTTAATGATTTTTTAATAGCAATGATGTAAGGAAGCAGCAGCAGCAGCAGCAGCAGCAACAACAAAAACAGCAAAACTGTAAAACTGTGGCAAATGTTTTAAATTACAGTAAATCAAACAGAATTTCAGACAGTTGGTAAGTGGAGAGAAAGAGAGAGAGAGAGAGAGAGGAGAGATAGGGAGAGAAAATGAGAGACAGTGACAGAGATAAAGAGATAGAGAGAGAGAAGAAGATAGTATGTGTGTGTGCGGGTTGAGTACATTGAAACGCATGCGGCATTATGCGCTTAAATTGTTTCACAATTAAGCCAGAAAACTGTACATGCACGTTTTGTAGTTAACTAGAAAGAGACAGGGACAAAGAGAGAGAGAGAAAAAGGCATGGAGTGAAAGAGATGGGGATGTATAGAGTAAAATGGCAGACACAGACCGGATGCAGCCATTGAGAACAGGCACGAGTATCTGTGTCTGTTGCAAAAGCTTTTGTTTATTGTTGGCAGATTATGAAGCAGCGAATGCAACGACGACGACGACACGCGGCAACTGCACAAATAAAACTTTTATCGGCTATTGTTTATAAATGACGCGGATCTATCTGCCACACTACCCCCTTTACCCTCTCTCTCACTCTCTCTCTATCACTTTGATAGTCTTATTCACTGATGCTGTGCTGACAATGCTGCAGGTAAATGTACCATAGTATAAAGCTCTCTCTCTCTCCATCTTTCCCTCTCTGTCACTGTCTATCGCTCTTTATATATCTCTCTATATCTCTCTCTATCCCTGTCTCACTCTCTGTCTCTTTCGCTCATTGTTACCTCTTGAATCGTGTTGCATTTAATCAGTTAAAGTTTGATTGTCTGCCACAATTTACAAACACAAAATTTAACAACAACAGACATTAACATAATGCGCTTTAAACTTCACTTAAACTCACTTAAGCTCTCAGTATATATGTGTTAAATATAAATATTCACATACATTCACATTGTATTCATAATTTATATGCCATTGTTGTGTTTAACTCATTTACCTATAGCATTGAAAAGGCCTACATTCGTGTTAAATTAATTCGGATTGTCTATGTAAACTTTATTGATACTTATTGCAATGTGAAATATAGTCAAAACATTAATAATATAAGAAGAAATGGAAAGAAAATGAACAGAAAATTTAAATATACTCAAAATAAATTATAACAATCATCTAATAATATAAGAATAAATAAAAAGAAAAAAATTATAATTCCGAATATCATTTAACGTTTATTGATAATCAGTAAAAACTTTATGTTTTAAAATCTACTAAAAATATAATAATCATTTAATTTAATAATAAAAAAAATATATATTAAATAAAAATAGCACTAAAATTATTTTATTTGAATTCAATTTGCATAATTTTTTAATGTCTCATATGAGGTAAAGACATAGTCTTTTATGTCTATATAATGAATATGCGGACAGCTCGAAGTTTTTAGAGGGCAATCCATATTCCATCAAAGCATGCCAAAATCAGCGAAAATAGCAATAAGCAAAGACAGAGTATAACATTTAAAGTTAAAAGCAATCAAAAAAAAAAAATTTAAAAAAAAATAACAAAAAAACACAAAAAAATACAAAAAAATACAAAAAAATAAGCCAAGAAAAAAAAAAAAAAAAAAAAAAACAAAAAAAAAAAAAAAAAAAAAAAAAAAAAAATAAGCCAAAAAAAAAACAGCAAAAAAAAAACAAAAAAATTAGCAAAAAAAACAGCAAACAATTACTTCTTTAATGACGCACCATCGCCGAATCAAATGAAAGAGTAAAGCGAATTGGCGATAAACACTGCTATCAAAACGTAATATGGCATTCGCTACCACTGTAGAGAGAAGGAGAGTGAGAGAGAGAGAGCGATACAGGGCGATAGAGAGGTTTAACTGTGAGGCTGAGAATGCATAGCGAGCTCTATGGAGCTCTGTGAGAGACAGAGAGAAAGAGAAGCCCAACAAAGCGGACAGACCAAAATGCTTGAATCACAGCGTCTTATAATGAGAGCACAAGCACATATACAGTTACACTTGTAACATTACATATACAGGTAGAGCAAGAAATGATGATGAAAGGGTAAAAGTGGGATCGGTGTGCAGCCGCAGTTGACTGCTGAATGTAGAGCAAAGAACATGTGTAAGAACAGAGCGAAGGAATTGAAAAGAAGTAAGAATTAGTCGAAAAATCACGCCACTGATTAATCATATATTCACAGTAACAAACAAAAATAAATTTTTAATTGAACAATTTATTAATAATAAACATTTGATCGAGTTGTTGGTATTTCCTTTAATTAGATTTACATAATATTTTGCAAAGCGTTCAATTTGTGCCTAAACATAAATATTGAATTTAAAAATTACAAATTTTTTTTTTTTTTTTTTGATCAGTTGATTAACTTTCATGTGAGTGTGAGTGTGTGAGCTTATGAGTGTAAGTGTGAGTGTTAGTGTGTGTGTGTGTATGTCTGCAAAATAACTTTATTGCATATGCATAAACTTAACTTACACAAAGTCAACAAATTTATGTTTTGCCTGCATGGAATGCCTAATTTAAGGCTCAAACTCAGAGGCCCCAATTGACCACAATAATAATTCAATCAATTTAAAACCAACACTTAATCAAACAAAACGCCACAAGACCAAAAAATGACTAAAGCACAAGATGATCCAAAAAAAAGGGGGAAGAAAATAGAAATAACAAAAAAAAAAAAAATGAAAAATAGAAAATAGATGTGAAGCAGAATGCAAAGCAAAAGGCCAGTCGGAGATATTGGAAAAGGGGGGGGGGGTACATAAAAGGCAAGAAAATTCCAATAATTCGTTATGAAGTCGATGCTAATAACGCTTCAATGCACACAATGGACATACAAGCATATACAAAAATCATCATGATGATCATAATGATGATGATGACGATGATGATGACAATAACAATGCAAATGTTAATAATGATGATGCAAAGGATGTTCTAGTACCAGCTCGAGTGCTTAGAGGCGAGTAACAAAAACCCCGAATGAGATAGCCTATGTAAGAAAGAGAGAAAGAAATGGAGAAATAGAATGAGAGAAAGAGAGAGTAAGAAAGAGATAGCAAGTGTGTGAAAGAGCTAGAGCAAGGCCACACAGTTTGCAATGAATTTACACAAAATCGAAATCAGAAAATTACCATTATGCCAGACCAGTGCCGGCCTCGTATCCTGCACTATCTTCCTGCTGTTCCTACCACTGCTGCAGCTCCTCCTATTACTAGTGCTGCTGCTGCTGCTCCTGTTGCTGCTGTTGCTCCCGCTGCTGTTTCTGCTCCTGCTGCCCCTGCTCCAGCTGCTGTTGCTCGTGTTGCCAGTTGCAAGGGCGCATTTCATATGACAGCAGTGAATTGCAACTCTAACCATTACAAATATTGGCCAGAGCTTGCACAGAATGAACGACATCGATGGCGACTTTGCAATTACAGCAAAAATTGTTGTTTGAATTGGCAAAAACGGAGAGTAAAGAGCGAGGCAGTTGCAGCAGTAGGAGCAGCCGCAGGACATGGACCGGACAGTTCAGCTAGGATTCTAGCCAGAGCGTAGGCATAAGCAAAGCTGACCGATTGCCAGCTTGCCTAGTCAGAGAGAGAGAGAGAGAGAGAGAGAGAGAGAGAGAGAGAGAGAGAGAGAGAGAGAGAGAGAGAGAGAGAGAGAGA
>JBANCZ010002920.1:0-14107 GCA_037040025.1 Sphaerogastrella javana
CCCTAACCTACGTGGAAACATTAAATGCCATCGATCGCCAGCGAAAGCAAGAAGGAAAGCCCCCAGTTATCGGACTATGGGAAAACGTCCCTGGCGTCCGACGTACCGATGACAATGCATTCGGTTGCCTTCTTAGCAGCCTATCCGGGCTTGAACGACCACTGCAATGCGGTGATGAAACATGGCCAGCTGCAGGCGTTATTTTTGGCCCTCAGCGATCTACCGCCTGGCGTGTCATCGACGCTAAGTACTGGGGTCTCCCAGCCAACCGCGAACGTGTCTTCGTTGTCACAAGTGCTCGTGACGACTGCAATCCCGCCCAGGTACTATTTGAGCGTGAAATGCAAATTGGGGATAGTGGATCGGGGCTTGCTTCACCCGCGCGGGTCGCTACCACCGGCGCTGCTGGATATTCTTTTTTCAGACGACTGAGTTTTTATCAGTACGTCGAGGACGATTGCGCCGGCACACTGCTGGCCCGCGATCACAAGGATGTTAGCGACATTATTGTGCAGAACGGCCGTGCTCGACGTTTTATGCCGATTGAGCGTGAACGCATGATGGGTTTACCCGACGATTACACAAACGTGATTATCGATGGGAAGCCTGCAACGGATAGATTCCGTTGTGAAGTAACCGGCAATAGCCAAGCGGTACCGTGCCTGCACTGGTTGGGTCAGCGCATCGAAGCCAGCCTTAAATCGCCAATGGGGATGGACCTGTGATGCGTGAGATTGAAATCGAAAGGCCGGCCAGTGCCTATGCCAAAACCCGTGGTTGGTACGGATTCAAGATCGAAAAGTGCAGCGTTCGGGCGATACCTGATCGCTTCTATGCCAGATCCGGTCGCGTTGTTTTTGTTGAGTACAAAGCGCCAGGCAAGACGCCTACCGTTCAGCAACTTAAACGGCATGATGAACTCCGAGAGCATGGCGTCGAGGTGCACATGATCGATAATCTGGAGGCCGCCTATGCCCTGTTTAGATGAAATGACCAGAAAGCAACTGGCCGACATAATTTTGACCCGCGATGATATGCATCACTATCAATCCGGTATTGCCGTTCCGTTCCTGAAAGAAAACCCCTTCTCTGCGCTGTTCATCGATATGGGTATGGGTAAAACGGTCAGCGCATTAACAGTGATCGTCGATCTCCTGTGGTCGATGTTGGACGAAGGTGTAATCGCAGATAACGAGAAGATTTTGATTGTTGGACCGATGCGCGTGGCTACTCAAACCTGGCCAAACGAGTTCCGCAATTGGGAACACACCGCGCCTTTTGTACCGGAAGTGTTGTACGTCGATGACGATCACCCGGAATTGAAGATCGCCCATGAATTGGCGTACTTCAACGCCCGTGAGAACGGCCTTGCCACAACCGAAGCTGCGCGTAACGAAGCCGGAAAGGCCGTCACTAAGGCAAAAGAGGAATTGCTGCTGCGCCTCACCCGTAGTCGTCGGCAAATCCACATCATACCCGCACACCTGCTGGAATGGTTGTGTAACACTGCATGGCGAGGCAAGTGGCCATACCGAACCGTATTCATCGACGAATCCAGTATGTTCAAAGCCCACAATACCGCCCGGTTTAAGGCGCTTAAAAAGATCCGACAAACACCGGGGTTGATCACTCGCCTACACGAGTTGACGGCGACCCCTGCGGCTGAGACCTACGAGCACCTTTTTGCACAGATCTGGCTACTGGATAAGGGCGAGCGCCTGGGTAAAGACATCACCACGTATCGAAACCGCTATTTCACACAGAACCGATGGACGTACAAGTATCAGATTCGGCCTGGTGCGGAAGAGGAAATATTAGATAAAATCAAAGAAATATGCCTTGTGATGCGGGCTGAGGACTATATCGACGTGGCTAAGCCGGTGATCCAGGCCCGACCCGTCCGCTTGTCTGATCGGCAGATGGAACTTTATAACACGATGGCCAACGACTTTGTGGTCGAGCTGGACGATGGCACTGTCATTGAGGCTGAGACTGCGGCCGCGTTGTCATCGAAACTCATGCAGATGTCATCCGGTGTGCTTTATGAAACTTACCTTGACGGCGATATTGATGTTGAGGACATGCGCAAGGTTAAGCGTGTGCACCATCTGCACGATCATAAAATCGACGAGTTGGCACAAATCGTTGACGAGGCCCAGGGTGCGCCAATTCTTGTCGGCTACCACTTTAAGTCATCACTTGACCGGTTACTGAAAGCATTCCCCAAAGCCGTGGTTATGGACAAAGCCGGTAAATGCATTAAGAAGTGGAACGACGGCAAGATCCCGATGCTGCTGATGCACCCTCAGTCTGGCGGGCATGGTCTAAACCTGCAACGCGGCGGGCATAACATCGCGTTTTTCGATATACCGTGGTCTTTGGAATTGTACTTGCAGTTCATAGGCCGTCTCGCCAGACAAGGGCAAACTAAGGTGGTGCTCGTGCAACTACTGGCCGCAGTCGGAACCATCGACTGGGCAATCCATGAGGCATTGATGCGCAAGGAAGACGGTCAGGACACGATGCTTCGGATGCTGAAACGCCTGATCGCTAAGTCAAAGCGTAAACGCGAACAGGCTTTACTCGACGAGCTTTAATCCGTACTATTCATTGCATAGCTAAAGGTGTGCAATGAACCCCATCCTATTAGATTTTGAAACCCATCTTGAAGCCACGCCCCCGGAAGCTGCAAAGTTCCTGGGCGTGGCCTATTCCACTTATGCCCAGTACCGATCCGAGTTACGGCGGTTGCAAAAATACCACAGGCACAGCATCGAAACCGTAAAACTGTTGACGCCTGATGCCCTGGAAAAACTTAAAGCGGTGAGACTCAATGAGCGAAAAGAAGCGCGGCGGGGGATTGGACGATTCCAGCCGGGAAATGATATTTAACGGCGCCAACCTATCCGAGCTTGGCCGCATCTTCCGCATGGATCACAGGGGGGTTGTTGAGAAGCTGCATGGCATACCGCTCAGCGGTAAACGCCACAATGCCGGCACATACCTGATACACGAGGTCGCCCCGTACCTGGTTAAGCCGATCTTCGATGTCGAAGAATACCTTAAACGGATGAATCACACCGATCTACCAAAACAGGTGAGCAAGGAGTTTTGGGCGGGCTTGCGGGCACGTCAGGAGTACCGGATCAAAGAGGGTGAATTGTGGGAAACCGAGTCGGTTATTAAGGCTGTCGGTGAGCTGTTTAAACTCGTCAAAATGTCCATGAAACTGATGTCTGACGCCGTCGAACGGGAAACCGAGTTAAGCGGCAGGCAGCGAGATCGCATACGCCAACTCACCGACGCGATGTTGATAGACTTGCGATCTCGCATCATTGATGAATTTACAGGCGAGGATTTCGATGCGATTGCGCAAGAAGACAACGAGGACCTTTGATCACCTGGGCGACCTGTTTGTGTCGCTTGCCGATCTGTTGGTTCCACCTGAGCGGATCACTGTTGCGCAGTCAGCCGAGAAGTACCGGTATGTCAATCAGCCCGGCGCGTATGTCGGCCCTTGGTTGAATAACACAGTGCCGTACATGGTCAGGCCGATGAACTGTTTCGCGTCTACCGAGTACAAAGGTTTGATTTTCGTTGGCCCGGCGCAAAGCGGTAAAACTGATAGCTTGATCATCAACAGCATCGTGTACAGCGTAATGATCGACCCGCTGGACATGATGATCGTCAGCCCAACTATGACCGAGGCTCGTGACTTCTCGATGCGACGCGTTGACCGTCTAAACCTGCACAGCCGAGAAGTGGGTGCAAAACTTCTGCCCGGATCTGATAGCGATAACACATTCGACAAAACCTACGCCAACGGGATGCTATTAACGCTCACATGGCCAACAGTCAGCACCTTGGCCGGTAAACCGATTGGGCGGGTGGTGCTCACGGATCGTGACCGCATGGATGACGATATCGGCGGTGACGGTGAACCATTCGACCTGGCCCAGCAGCGGACAACGACATTCGGATCGTATGCCATGACTGTGGCTGAATCGTCACCCAGCCGGCCGGTTGAGAACTTGAAATGGGTAGCGTCGTCACCGCATGAGGCGCCGCCTGCAGCTGGAATCCTGTCGCTGTATAACCGAGGCACCCGCGAACGACTGTACTGGCCTTGCCCGAACTGCGGCAAATACTTCGAGGGTAATTTCACCCATCTGTACTACAGTGATTGGCAGGGCGCGACCAACCTTGAGCGGGCAATGACCGTTAAAATGCGATGCCCGAATTGCAATGGCGACATCCTACCCAATGACCGGGCTGAAATGCTGTTCTGGTCCGAATGGGTGGCTGACGGTCAGGGTATCGGACCTGATGGCGTTAAGTATGGCCCAACGCCGGCAACGCTCACAGCCAGCTTTTGGTTAAACGGCGTGGCTGCTGCGTTTACGACATGGCGACTCCTGGTCAACACGTATCTCGATGCGATGGATACTTACCGTCGAACCGGTAACGAAGAGGCGTTGGTGAAGTTCTACAACAACAACCTTGCCGAGCCGTATTACCCGCAGGGCCTCGCTGAAATGCGGATGCCTGAGACGTTGCAGAAAGCTGCTGAAAAATTGCGCGAGCGGCATGTCCCGGAAGGTGTTCGGTTCCTCATTGCAACTATCGACGTACAGAACAACATGTTCAAAGTGCAGGTGTTCGGGATCATGCCCGGCGAGCGCTTCGACATGGTTACGATAGACCGGTTTGAGGTTCGCAATTCGGAACGCCTGGATGACGGCGACAACGCCGAGTGGGTTAAGCCGCACATCTACCTGGACGACTGGAAGTTATTGATTGAGCAGGTGATCGACAAGGAATACCCGCTTGACGATGACACCGGGCGTATGATGCGAATCCGAATGGTCTGCTGTGACCAAAACGGCCGCAAAGGTGTGACGACCATGGCGTACAATTTCTATCGGTACCTGGTCAGCATACAGAAGCATCGCCGCTTTATACTGATTCGCGGTGATGGTAAACCTAACCAGCCGCGTGCGCGTATCACCTACCCTGACAGCAACAACAAAGATCTGTTAGCGGGTGCCCGAGGTGATGTGCCGGTGATGATCTTCAACTCAAACCTGTTGAAAGACGATCTCAACGGTAGGCTTGATTGCATAACACCGGGCAAAGGTATGTACCGCACGCCGGATTGGTTGTCACTTTCGTTTTATGAGGAACTGTGCGTTGAGACGCGAGATCCTAAACACGGGTGGCTCAATCTATCAAGCCAGCGCAATGAGACATGGGATCTCAGCGCATACTGTATAGGTTTGTGTATATCGGAACTGATCAAAGTGGAGTCTTTGGATTGGAATAATCCGCCCCGCTGGGCTGCTGAATGGGACAGTAACTCTTATGTTTATCTACCCGAGACGGTTAATCAGTTTGCGCTGGATGCCCCAGTTAATTATGATTTCAGCAGTTTTGGACAAGCCCTCGGGTAGGTGATGTATGGCGTGCGACAAAGAATTGATCAAGGGCAAGCTGGCTGATGCGCGTGACGCATATCACCAATTAATGACTGGGCGCATGGCTCGTGTGTTCGTCGATCAGAATGGCGAGCGTGTGGAGTTCACGGCAACAAATCGCTCAGGTCTGGCCGCATACATTCGTGAGCTTGAAGGTCAATTGGGTTATCCGGGTTGCGGCAGTAGCGCCCCTGCACCACTGAGGTTTTTATTTTAATGACTACGACAACAACTCCGGCAGTTACCGTTGATCCGGCATTAGCCGGCGACAAGGCGATGCAGGGTGGGATTGAAGGCGCCCGCCGTGACAATCGGGAAATGGCGCTGTGGACACCTCCGGTGGTGTCTCCAGATAGCCAGATAAACCCGCTAAAGGACATGGCCGATTCTCGCGTCAGAGACATGGTGCAAAACGACGGCTACGCGATTGGTGCTGTTAACACACATCGCGACTCCATCGTCGGCAACCAGTACCGCCTGAATGCTCAGCCTGATTACCACACACTGGGCGCTGACGAGAAGTGGGCTGACGAATTTCAGGAGGTTGTAGAGAACCGATTCAATCTACTAGCTGACAGCTCGGAATGCTGGCTTGATGCTGCCGGGCGCAATACGTTCACAGATATGGTGCGCCTGTGCGTGGCCGGATTTGTTATGACCGGTGAACACCTCAGCTCAGTCGAGTGGCTGCGTGATCCACGTCGCCCGTTTCGCACCGCGTTGCAAGCAATCCACCCGTCACGACTATCTAACCCCGACCTTGGCGCTGACACCAAGCATTTGCGTAAAGGGATTCAGATCGATAATTTTGGACGCGCTCAGGCGTACCATGTCCAGGTTGGCTACCCCAATGATTTCTATGACGGTGAAATTTCTCGCTGGCGTAAAATCCCTGCGGCATTGCCCTGGGGGCGCCGTCAGGTAATCCATATCATCGAACAGTTACAGCCCGGTCAGACACGCGGTCTTGCGGATCTTGTTTACGTCCTGAAAACGATGAAGATGACGCGTAAGTTTCGCGAACTGACATTGCAAAAGGCCGTGATCAGCGCGAGTTATGCGGCAGCTATCGAATCCGAATTGCCAAAGGAAATGATATTTAACGCGATGGGTGGTACAGGCGGCGGCTCCTTGGCTGAGGCGCTGGGGCAGTACATGGCCGGCTTGACCAGTTACCTGGCCGGATCTCAAAACATCAAGATTGATGACGCAAAAATACCGCACTTGTACCCTGGCACTAAGTTGAGCATGTACAACCTCGGTGAGCCGGGCGGTGTTGGCGGCGATTTTGAATCTGCGTTACTACGCCACACTTGCGCCGCTCTCGGTGTCTCATACGAACAATTCGCGAAAGATTATTCAAAGGTAAACTACTCAGGCGCGCGGGCATCCCTCGCTGAAACGGGCAAGTACATGGCGGCCAGAAAGCGCGCCGTGGCTGATCGTTACGCCAATCAGGTTTACTCACTGGTGATGGAGGAATGGATTAACGCCGGTGAATTGCCATTGCCGAAAGGCCGTGGGATTGAAATATTTTATGATCCGGTGATGCGTGAAGCGCTCCTTAACGCCACCTGGATCGGTGGTGCCAGAGGGCAGATCGACGAGCTGAAAGAAACGCAAGCGTCGATTATGCGCATGAACGGTAACATATCAACGCTGGAAATCGAATGCGCGGCTTTCGGCCTCGACTATCGTAAGGTTTTACGGCAGCGAGCCAAAGAGCGTAAACTGATGGAAGAACTGGGCCTTGACCCAACCCTTGACGCAACACAGCCGGGTACCAATGAACGGCAAAAAACTATGACCGACAAGCAGGGTGACAACGAAAATGAGTGAATCAATAGCAAAGTCGGTGATAAGCCGTATCAATTTACAACCCGTGGCTGTGTCAGAACCTCACCAATCGTTGGTTGCGGATCTCGGCGCCCTCATGGAGGCAGACAGAACGCATGAAGCTGCCGAGTATGAAAACCGCTGTGTGGAAGTATGTGAAGCCTTCGGATTCTCAGGTGTTGAGCAGCGAAAAATATTCCCATTTGCCAATGGCATAGCCTTCATCCCGGTAACGGGTACGCTGATCAACCGTTTTGGTCAGTGCTATGGATACGTCACAGGCTATAACTACATTCAAAAAGTGCTTAACGCCGCGCTTGCCGACCCCGATGTGCTTGGTATCGTGATGGATTTAAACTCCCCTGGCGGTGAGGTTGCCGGCTGCTTCGAGGTGGCCGCTAAAATTTATGCAGCCCGAGAGATTAAACCGATCCTGGGCGTTGTCGATTCCAATTGCTACAGTGCGTGCTATGCCATCGGTAGCGCGTGCAGCAAGTTGATCGCAATACCGAGCGCGGGTGTCGGTTCGATTGGTGTTTTGTCCGTACATCTTGATGCCAGCGAGTTTTACAAGAAGTGGGGTTTAACCTTTGAGTTGATCCACTCAGGTAAGCACAAAGTTGATGGCAACATGTTTGAAAAATTGCCAGCTAGTGTGCGTGCAGATGTACAATCCAGAATTGATAAGATCCGGGTTAAGTTTGCGGAAACCGTAGCTATGCACCGGAACTTAGAGGCAACTGTCGTTATGGCGACCGAAGCCCGTTGTTATCAAGTCGAAGAGGCGTTGGAGCGCGGCCTAATCGATGGCATTTCACCAGCGCCCGAAGCCGTAACCACTTTTTTAACTGAGTTAACCAATTCCGAAGAGGAAACGACCATGAGCACTACCACGCAACAACCTGCAGCTGCAGCCCCGGCCCAAGCCGCATCAACCCAAACCGTAGACGCCGCAGCTGTTGTAACTGCTGAACGTGCTCGTATCTCCGGTATCATGGGTTGTGACGAAGCGAAAGGCCGCCCAGCACTGGCGAACCACCTTGCGTTATCCACTGACATGTCACTTGACGCGGCCAAAGGTATTCTTTCCGCTTCGGCGATTGAAACTCCAGTTGCAAAAGAAGATGACGGTAAGGACAAAAAGTCTGATGCTGCGAGCACCACTACCTTTCAGAGCGTGATGGATGCAGCCAAGCACCCTAACGTACCTGAGAGCGCAAGCAACGCTACCGGAGGTGACGATAACGCCGAAGATGACGTGGCCAAAATCCTTGGAGCGCAGAATCAGGCTTGCGGAACTAACTACAAAGCCCAATAATGTTGGTGTAAATAACCTCCGGAGTTAACATCATGTCGCTAATCAATGATTTAGCGGGCGGCGGTCCAGCTGGCGTACTTGAGCCAGAGAACCTGTTTGCTCGTGACATCCCCATTAACACGGACGCTGCACCTACTGCAGTTGCCGATGTTAAAAAGTATGAGGTGTTGTTCCTTGACACCGATAACACGCTGCGTCGTATCGCATTTGACGCTGGCGAAACCGAAGACCTGGCGTCACGTTGTGTTGTCGCAGCTCAGCCTGTGGCCGACATCGGTGATGATTGTCCGTATTACAGCGGCGGTGGCTTCAACCATGAACTGCTGATCTGGCCTGCAGAGCTTGACACCTTTGAAAAACGCAAGTCGTTCTTCGCAGGTTGTAATGTTCAGGTCGGTCACATCCCATTCACTGTTTAAGGGCTGAGCCACTATGAGCATTTATTCTACCCAAACCCTGCTTGGCGTAATGCGCCAGCAGAAAGTCAACCCGGTTCACTGGTTGACCTACTACGGGACTACAATCGCCTTTGAGACTGACGAAATCTTTTGGGACAAAGTCTTTGAAGATAATCGTAAGCTGGCCCCATTCGTGGTGCCGAACGTTCAAGGCCGTGTACTGGGTACCGAAGGTTATTCCAGCGTAAGTTTCAAACCGGCATACGTTAAGCCGAAGCACATCATTGACCCTAACATGATCCTTCCGCGTCAGGCGGGTGAGGCGTTATCAACCGGGTCATTGAGCAACGACGCTAAACGTAATGCTGTGATTGCACACTTAACCGGTATGCACCGCCAACTGATCACCAACCGTAACGAATGGCTGGCTGCACGCGCATTGATTGACGGCTTCGTGGTCATCAAGGGCGACGATTACCCTGAAACCCTGGTTGACTTCCAGCGTGACAATTCACTGACTGCGGTGTTGACTGGCGGTGCGCAGTGGGACCAAGCCACAGCTGACCCGTTGGCTGACATTCGACTGATGCGCACAAACGCGCACAAGCTGAGTGGTCAACGTGTTCGTCGCCATTACTTTGGTGCTGATGCGTGGGAAGCATTCGCAGACCGCGTACCATTGAAGGACCTGATGGATAACCGCTTCCGTGGTTCCGAAACCCTGGTTACGCAGATCCGCGATGGCCTGGAAGGTTTGGAGTACATGGGCGTAATTCGGGGCTTGAATGGCGCTGGTGCAATCGAGGCTTGGGTTGACACTACCCAGTACATCGACCCTGAAACTAATCAGGAAGCGTATTACCTGGATCAGGGTTCTGTGCTGGGCGTCGGTAACATTAACGGTGTTCGTGCGTTTGGTGCGATCAAGGATAAAGGCGCCCGTTATCAGGCGTTGGAAATCTTCACCAAAATGTGGGAAAACGAAGATCCAAGCGTTGAGTATTTGCTGTCGCAGAGCGCACCGCTAATGGTACCTCGCACACCAAACGCGTCGTACCTGTTAAAGGTGCTGTGATCCGAGGGGGCGTAATTGCCCCCATTTAATTTATTTAGCAATTGGAGCAACAAACCATGGCAACTAAAAGAATCCGTGTGCCGGTTCACACCGTGATCCTGGTTCGTGACGGTAAGCGTGTAGTACCACCTGTTGGTAAGCCGTTTGAATTCACAGAAGCCGAAATCAAAAGCATCACCGATGCCAACAAGTTCGCCCTGCGTAAGCCGGTAAACGAAGTGGTCATTGACAACTCGAACACCGACAACGCGGTTAAAACAACCACCGAAACTGCAGCCACCGGCAACAAGGCGACCAATAAGGCAGGTGGTAAGGGTGCTAAGGGCGACAAAGCCGAAGGTGCTGACGCGGCGGGTGCTGACGCGGCGGGTGCTGACGCGGCTGGTGCAGGCGAAGGTTCCGACGACCTGTAATGAAGTTCGATTTCCAAGCCTTAAAGGCTCGCTCTCGACAGGCCGTCCATGAAGCTTTGTCGAGTCCTGCGAGCATCGAAAACCCCACTACCGGCGAAGTGTACAGCGTTCACACTGACCCGGAGAGTGGGGTTTTAACACAACTGACGGTACGCTGGCATAACCGCATCGACCGCATGGGGGATCTTAACCGCGATGGTTACAGCGTTGTTCTCGAAGGCATCGACCGGTTAATTTTCAACATCCCGCAACTACAACTGTTCGGTATCGAGCCTCAACGCGACTGGGTCGTAACGATGCTTGGACCCAACTACCACGGTGCGAAACTAACCCTGCACAGCCGCGAGTCGACCGTCGGCCCCGTTGAAAGCATATGGGTGGTTTCTCACGATGAACACGATAACGGTTGACCTGGACGGCATCGCCGGCGTCATTGATTCCTTCAAAGCACTACCAAAAGAGTCTGCCCAGGCCGCCAGTATGGCGATCAACCGGGTTGCTGCAAGATCAGGTATGGCGTCCATCCGCGAAGCCATTTACGCAGACGCCAATTTCCCTAAAGGCTACTTGACCGGAGACCGGTTACGGGTCAGCCGATACGCTAAACCATCATCACTTGAAGCCGTAATTCTCGCCAGAAAGCGCGCCACCTCGTTGGCCAGATTCGCAACAGGGCAACCCATAGGCGGACGCAGCGGTGTAACCGTCAGTGTTAAGCCCGGAAAATCCAAACGCCTTGATAAAGCGTGGCTGGTGCGCTTGAACAAAGGCGCCTCATACAGCGAAGACAACTATAACGTAGGCTTGGCGATCCGAGTTGGCCCAACGGGTAACGTGGCTGGTAAGCGATCAACCCACACCTCATGGTTGGTACCGAACGCCGTGGCATTGCTGTACGGGCCTTCGGTTGATCAGATATTCCGCGAGGTAGCCGACGAGGTGTCCGGGGATCTCGGAAATCAACTGGCAGATGAATACTTTCGACAATTGGAGCGGATACTATGAGTTTGGTTCGACTGGACATATTGAAACGATTAACAGCCCACATTGAGGGCACAGAGCTGCCGCCTGAGCTGAACGTGGGGGATAACCTGGTCGGTAAAGTTTATCGCGGCCGTAATCTCCTGGGCGCCAACGATAAAGAGCACCGCCCCATTGTCAGCATCGTGGAATCACCTAACCCGGCGCTGACTGATTACACTGGATCATGGAATGATGTTCGCAAGTCGGAATGGGTGCTGCTGCTGATGGGGTTGGCCAAAGTCGACAAGGACAACCCGGCTGACAGTGCGTATGTGATCGCAGATGCGATAACGATGCGCCTGGGTGAAATTGTCGGCGAAGATCAGGCCGGTAGACCGATTAACCGTGAAGCACACCTGCTCGGTAAACGGATCAGCCAACTTGACATCGCACCACCTATCGTCAGGCAACCGGATGACAAAGTTTCATCATCTGCGTACTTTTACATCCCGATACGCTTGATGGTGGTTGAAAGACTGACGAGAGGTTAAACTGCACTCGTTGTAAATTTAAAGCCATTAACTTAGAGGTGCCGAATCATGGCAGGCGAAGGTAAAGAGTACGTCATCGGTAAGGGGAAAATTTATTTCAATAAATTCGCCCCCGGATCGAAAACAGGCAACGGTGAAATGTATTTTGGCAACACGCCGGAATTGTCATCATCACAAGATATTGAAACCCTGGATCACTACGACGCAGACGAAGGTTTGAACGTCAAGGATGAATCCGTAACCCTGGAAAACAATCTGACGTTGGCATTTTCCACCGACAACATCAGCGTCAACAACCTCACCCTGTGGTATGGCGGTGAGCGCCAGACGCTGATTCAGGCAGCTGGTACGGGGTTGACACAGGTCATTGGGCCGATCCGTAAAGGGTTGATCTATCAACTGGGTGCTTCGGTTGAGTCACCTATGGGCGCTCGCAACGTCACTAACGTGGTTGTGACTATGCCCGCAGCTGATCCGGGTGATCCGGCTGAACCCGTACCGGACGACAACCTTGACATTGATCTTGAACGTGGTCGCATTTACATCGAAAGTAACGCCCCGGACATCGAAGATGAAGACGACGTGATGCTAACGGTGACTTACGATGTTGAAACCACAAACCGTGACCTGATCATCGGCCGTGGTGACGAGATCCGTGGATCAATGCGCTTCGAGTCTAAAAACCCAGTTGGCCCACAAACCGATTACTTCTGGCCTTACGTTAAGTTGACGCCAAACGGCGACTACGCATTGAAAGGTGACGAGTGGCAGCAAATGGGCTTTACCGTTGAAGTGTTGAAACTGGACAGCGCTACCCAGCGTGTGTACCTCGAACGCGTTTAAGGGGTAAGGCATGGCACTTTCTAACTATGTACCGAAGACTGTGACCGTGTCATTTCCGGGGGGCTCCGCAAATTTGCGGGGCCTTTCGCTTGATGACGTGACAGAAATCATGGGTCAGCACCTCGACGACCTGGATCACATCGTGCAGCTATTCAACACCGGTGACGATGCGCGACACCACATGGTCGCTGGGGCGAGTTACATCCTGCGCCTGGTTAAGGACGCGCCGGCATTGGCTGCACAGATCATCGCGATTGCCGCCGACGAACCGGAAGCCATAGACACAGCCCGACGCTTACCATTGCCTTTGCAAATTAGCGCGTTGCGTAGTATCGCAACCCTGACTTTCGAGGAAGCTGGCGGGATAAAAAAGTTCATCGAGACCCTGCAGACAATGGGGAACCAACTCGCCCCCCTGAAAGCGACGGTCTCGAGCACCTCAGCCCGTTTGAAAGAGTCTATCGAGACCTCCGAATAGACGCGAACCTGTTAATGGCTGAGGGCCACCCACACGCCAAGCAATACCCATTGGCGTTGCTGAGATACGAGGCCTATTTAGCACGCTCACGACTCAATAACGCAATGGCCACAAACGCAATACTAATCGACGCTATCGCCTGTAAAATCATGGCGCCAGCGAAGAAAGGCAAAGCCGCTGTCAAACACCTGAACCGCTTATTGAGAGATCTGCAAAGTGGCTGATAACACTAAAGACGTAAACCTCCGCATCCGGGCGCGGGATGATAGCCAAAAGACGGTTGATCAGCTGGTCGACCGCTTGCAGGAATTGGTATCGGTCATGGATGACCAGCAGGCCGCTGCCAGTAAAGGGCAGACCACGGCTCGTGAGTTGGAATCCGCATACCGGAAACTGGAATCCGCAACTAAAGCGCTGATCTCTCAAAACGCGCTGATCGAAACCTACCAAGCGCAGAACCGAGCCCTGGCCGAAGCGAAGACCCGCACGGAAGAGGCTCGTGCTGCCCAGGCGGCGTACAACCGCGAGTTGGAAGGCTCCGACAAAGTAACTGCCAAGCAAACCGCAGCTCTCGCCAAACTCAATCGCGCTGTCGAAGCCAAAGAGAAGGCCGAGCGTCGCGCCGGTGATCGCATAACCGAAACCACTGCAAAGATGGAGAGGTATGGCATCACCGTTGATTACCTAGCAACCCGCCAGAACTTAATCAGGCGGGCCGTCAACGAGGCTAACACCGCACTTGAAAAGCAAGACCAAGC
>JBANCZ010002921.1:0-14096 GCA_037040025.1 Sphaerogastrella javana
TAGCTAGACTGGCCAGCAACATGCCTGTGCACCCTACAGTCGAGCATATATATTGCAGGAAGACATAGAATAAGTTCTAAGTTCATTTCGTATATATGGTTCATATCATGTAGTAAATAATAATAATAAACATCATATAGTAAATATAGTAAATGTTATTTATCGATTACAAAATTTGATGTGATGTTTGGATGGTATATTGATTTTACAATTAAGCTAAATAATTGATATTATAAAATAAACTTGAAATGTAAATTTTATATTTTTATAGGACTTACAAAAGTTTAAAATTCAATTTTATAAAAATATATATATTTAGAAATTTATGCTCTGACTGTTTCATTTTTTTAATGGAATGTATGATTTTACTTATTCTTACTTACTATTAAATATTCTGTGGAATCTATTACCGCATCTTCGACCACCACGAAAACATTGAAACCATCGTTGTGCGGTAAAAATGGAGACTGTATCGGGTCCACAAACTGCACAAATTTTATTGGCGGCTCCAGATGCAGTTTTTGCCTTTATCGTAGTAGTAAAAGGAGGTGTATCATAACCAGATGCGACGAATAAAACTAGAACTACGCGCTTGCAGCGACAACTAGCAGAAAATTAGGACAACCTTATATAATATTATGTAATAATGAAATATTTTTATTTAATACCGTTTCGATTATGAACTATGAACTATGAACTATACTAAATAGAACATAAATAAATATATTCAATTTCATTTTAAAGTTTTGGAGCTCCAGTTATCAACTAATTTGGTTTTCATTTTATATGTATTTATCTCATTTGTAGCGCATTGCAAAATTCGTGCTGGCCGAACCCAAACTACACTGCGCGACAACTAAAAAAAAAAGAGGCAACACGAAAAAAAAAATTGCGTGCGAGGATTTCGCAATGTTCATACGCTTGGTTAAGCTGCTGCACGCACATCCTTGCGCATATCCTGACGTGAGTGAGTTTGGTTTTTATTTAATTTCAGACTACATGGATGTCCATGTAACCATGCGAGTGTACGTGCGCCTTTGTCTGTGCATATGTGTGAGTGTGTATGTGAGTGTGTATGTGAGTGTGTGTGTGTGTGTGTGTGTGTGTGCCTGTCCAGCAGCATATCCTTTCGCCCGCTCACTGAAATATGCAAATAAGTTAATTTTTATTTATTCTCCCTTTTCGCCCCTCTCTCTCTCTCTCCCTCTCTTTCTCTCTCCCTCTCTCTTCCTATCCCGCTCTCTTTCTGTTTACTCTCCGGTCTTTTCTGCACGGGCATGATTCACTTTTGGGTTTATATCCTTAGAATTTATGATGCAATCTGAGCGAGAAAGAGCAACTATATGAAATGTAAAAGGGAGATATATATATATAGAGAGAGAGACATGGAGAGAGGAGAGAGAGGAAGAGAAACAGTGTGAGTGAGTGCCTTTGGACTCGCAGGTATCCTTGGTTTCGAGTTTCTTTTTCCGCATTATTATGATCTCTATTTTATGTGGTCTTCTCTACCTCTCTCTCTCTCTCCCTCTCAATATCTCCCTTTGTCGCTCGGTCTCGCTCCATGTGGCATGCAGCAGCCGTCAAGTCGTCAGATTCAGCTACAGTTTGAGCTCGAGCGCCCTGTGAGCCCTGTGAGCCCTGTGAGCCCTGTGCTTGTGCCTGTGCCGGTGCCTGTTGCCAGGCAGAGCCCGTGGCCATGTCCTGCATGTCCTGCTGCCATTAAGGGTGGTTCCTGCTGCTGCTGCTGCTGTTGCCGTCGGCGGTTAGTTAGGACTCTGGACAAAGGACAAAGGACAAAGGACATTTTATTTGAGCTTTTTATTCGCCTCAATTCGGTTTAGTTTTTTTCTGCCGCGTGTTTTTTTTTCTCCTCATTCTACTTTTTGTTTTCAAGTCCTTTTGTGTCCTTTTGTTGGCGAAATGTGTGTCAGTGCGTCAGTCGGTTGCCTGGTTAACTTGGCTCAACTTGGTTCAACTATTTCCGGTTTTAATATTTGCGCACTGACTCTACCGCTGCCCCTCTCTCTCTCTCTCCCTCTCTCTCTCTTTCACTTTTCAGTTTTCGCTGTGTCTCTCTCCCCTGTCCTTGTGCTTTCGGTACAGTTCGCTTATATGCCAACTATTCCATATAATGCGGTGCTTCTTCTTCCTAGTTCCATTTCCAGATCCAGTTTTAGCTTCAGTCTTCTTTATTTCGACCCGCAGGCGTTTAACTTTTGTTCTGCCCTTTCGACTTGCAACATTGAACAGAGTCTACCCTACTGTTCGCCTTTGATCTGCTCAAATTGCATAAGATCTTGGGTCTATTATATTATATTCCCTATAGAGTTCATTTATTATTATCATCCACACTATACGATTATTCGACTACAACAATTACGATTCTTTCAACCTCTTCTTTTCCTTGCACTGTTCGTTCTGCCCCCAATTCCATATATATAGATTTTCTATATACAACTTGAACTCTTCAAGATGATAATTGTGGCTTTTCATCGTGACAAATCATGTGATGCCAATGGCAGAATCAAATCGAATCATTGTGATTAGAAGAAGTATAGAGATTGGAAAGAGAACCGAGAACACACTATAGATTATTGTTATGGCACAATGGGGTCTTCCACTGAACCCGAACCAATTTCATCTACAGATGCAACGTTCGAGCGACCCAGCAGACTGGGGATCTGGTAATCTGGTAATCTGGCTATCCATCGATTTGCTGCACGACAGATTTGCGATGAAAGCGAATCATTGATTGAGTTAAAATCAGTTGGAGTCAAGTCAAAAGTCTGCCATCAATTAAAGTAATTTAAAGAAATCATGGAGAAGAAGATGAGACTGTGCCAGACCTGAGAATTGAGAACGACGCAATGAAAACTTTAGAAAATCAATCAGGCAAAAACGCAAGAAAAAACTAGAGCTAAAAACAGAGACACAGGCAAAGAGTTAGAAAGATAGAGAGAGAGGGAGAGGCAAAGAGAGAGAGAGAACAGAAGCCACAAAATTGTTGAAGAAAAGAGACAAAGACAATGAAAAAAGTATTGGAAAATAACAGAGAACGAACAAGTCATCATTAACCAAAATACAGTAGCCAAAGCAGAATATGGATAGGTGCTGGTGAAGAAGAAGGAGGAGAAGAAAAGGTGGAGTAAGGCATACGAACAGACGGACAGACAGAAAACACGATTAGAATGGAGAGTGGATAAGCGTGTCTGGCGGCTATAAAAGTGTAATATCTGTAACTCATTAATGACAGTAATTTAAAGATACAAAGACTAGAAGAGCAATCGCCAAAGAACCAGTAGAATCAGTGAAACTCAAAAACAACCTAAAGAGGAGGAGAATGAACGACAAGAGCAGGAGAAGAGAAAGGGAAATGGAAATGGAAACTGAAGAGGAGTCAGAATTGAGGCTGAGGATGAGTGCTGTAAAAACAAGAAGAAATTTAAATAGGCTTTGACAAAACTTCATAATCATGAAATATCAGAATAATAATAATGATGGCCATGATGATAATATGATGTTCGTCATGATGATGATGATAATGATGATGATAATGAAGATGATGACTGTGACTGCTTCCAATCAACTGCCACTTAACTAAATGACTGTGCGCCTTACCCACAGAGCCACAGCGAGATACTCGGACCCAAAAGACGGTGCTTGGTCAGACGAACAAATGGACAAACAGACAGATGGATAGACGGACTGGCAGACAGATGGAATGGTTTGAGAGACCCCAAAGACCCAAGACCCCAAAGATAGTAAGTGACGCTCTTCCTCCTCTTCCACTATCCTCTGTCGCCCCTTCTCACTCATGTGTGTAGACCGATTTTATCACGAGTGACTGATGAATATGCCATTAAAGATATACGAGTACCACGTACCACACGATGTTCATACATAAACACACACACACACACACAGCCGAACTCATGCATATGTATGGTATGTCTGTCCGTTTGTACAGTGGGCATAGGGGCCGTTGGACAGACGTACTGACTAAACGAAATATAAAGCAGACCCAGACCCAGAGTTAGACAAATGATCAACTGACAATAATGAAACTGATTTGTTGCTCTTTACTTTTTTTTTAGTTTTTTCTATTAACTAACTCATATTTTTTGTTATTTCACTATTTGCACCGTTGGATAAAGCCTGGTCCATTGGTTTTTAGAATTGATTGGTTGCAAGTTGAATCGGAAATGGAATTCAAATAAAATATAGTATATTTCATTATTTTGCAATTAAATCGAATTGTTCTTTTTTTAAATAATCAAGATTAGTTAGTTATTTATATAATTAAAATTTTGAAAATTATAATCTTTTTGGTTTAAATAAATATCACAAAAAATAATTTATAGTTTATTTGAAGCAGATCTTTAAATATTCATATCATGTTCAAAATATTTCTATAAGGATTGAACTATTAAAATTTTGACCTATGAAATCCCTGATTATAAAGAGTGGGACCAACACTAAATCAACAGCAACCATAGATAAAACTTTCTTTTACAATAAAAATGTGACATATGTATATTCAAACCTTTACCCAAATAATATGAATTTATTGCACTTATATTTTCAGTGACTTCGACTTCTGGTAATGCTTCATTTTGCAGAATTCGGTCAATTTATGATTGCCAGACTAATCACAGTGGACTTCAACGGGTTGGAGATCCAAACCAGTCACTTTTTTCCTTTGCCTACAACTTTACTTTGCTTTTCATTTACTTATTTAATTTATTTATCAGTTTATCAGTTGCAGGGTATTTCCTAAGAGCCATGAAAAAGACATACAAGTTTTGGACTTTGCAGTAAGAGGTGAGGTGTACTAAATATGATAAGTATACGACATCAAAGTAAGGGTATACCATGTGGCTACTCGTCTTAAATGACCTGTGCGGAGTCTCAACAAAAATATAAGTACGTTTTTGGGTATATTTTCTTTGGGTTGGCGGGAAAGGTGCTGCCCACGAGCGTGTGCCATTAATTGTTCGACTTTTTTAGGGCGCAACTTTCGAAAAATTTGGTGTTTTGTATGTTTTTTTATTTTTTATATTTTATTTTGATAAATGTTTCGCTTTGAAATATTAATTACAGTTTGTTCGCTTCAATGTTGAATTTGCTTAAGAGCAATGGAGGCCGAAGTAGGAATATAGGGGATCTGAGGCATACAAAAATTGTCTGAAATTTATTGAGGACAAACACAAGACGCACAATTTTAAAGGCAAAATGGATGCTGACCCCCACACCTAGACCCGCGTCCGACCTTCCCTTGCGTTCTAGGGCTGTTTAAGAGATTTATTTCATTGTTTTTGTTTCCGTTAAGACAGATTCTATTTGCTGTAAGCAGCAACAAAATGATTTGTTAACTATTTGCTTAAACTATATAACAAATGGCCCTATTCAATGCAAAAAGTATGTTCGTCAGTAGGGACTGTACCCGACCGCAGTGACCTTGTGTTTCATATATTCAGGACGGAATAGTATTTTCAAGTAAGAATAGTATTTTTGATGGTGTATTGTATGTACAGTAGTCGATATCTATAATTGGTTATCTATAATCAAATACATATAATAAATATAATTATGCTATCCGACTATAGGATAATGGGAACAGGTATTATTGGATTGATTCGGCTTGTCATTCTGATCAAGAAACAAAATAGGGTCCTCCTTTTGCCTGTTACGCACAAATCGACTTTGTACCAAATGAATACCCCTTTTATCCATTTTTAATACCGGGTATATTAAAATAATGTTTACTTTGCAACTAACAGTAGGATAATAAATTCCCCAAAAGTGCAAATGAATTGAAAATGGTGGCAAATAAATAAAATCATTAAAAACGTATGCTATAAATACTAAATGTATCTAAAAATCTATTATATGCAACAGTGAATGCATTTCATGCACTCCCGACTGACGTCTGTTGCTGTGCTACGCCTGGTGTGCAGTTTGATTTGATTTTCTAGTTTCTATAGCTGAAATTTGAAGCATTTTGAGCCCAAAAACTTAATTAACTCAACTAGTTGTGGCTAATAAAAATTTCATTTAATTTTCTGTATAGCAACAAATTGGTTGTGCAACTGTGTGTGTGTGTGAGTGTGTGTATGAGTGTGCATATTGAATTGCATAGAAAACGTTTATTAATGCTAATGAAACGCTTTCCATAGAGCACCTAGAGTGGATATTCATATACAAAACTGTGTGTGAGTGTGTGTGCATGCTTACTTGTATAACTGTTATCAATACATAACTATTGGGACTAACCATCCAGTGCTAACTAAGCCAAACAACGTAACTATATAATGAAGCCAACTCTCTCATATCATTCATTTTCGTTGTGGTCAATCAAAACTTTCGCAAAAGGAAAATGTTCCATGGGGAGCTGTTGTTGTTGTTGTTGTTGTTGAGATTGTTGTTGTTGGTGTTGATGATTTGGTCTGTGCTGCCAGTACCGTCCCAGCACCCGCTTGCTTTGCTTTGACGACCCTACTGGCTCCAGCCTTTGCTTTCCCCTTATTGACTATGCATCGAAGTGTAAATGAGCAAAATATTACGCAAAATTGCAAAAATATGCCCCAGGCCCTCACAGAAGCCGCACACAGCAAATGAATTGATCTGTGGACTCTCGGTCTCTGTATATATGTATAAATATGGCTGTACCCTATACTATATGGAATAAGTGGGTGTTGGGGTTGCGATGGGGTGCCAGTTGTTGCTTTCTGAAATATGATGCCCGTTTCGTTTGTTGTTGTTGTTATTGTTATTGTTGTTGTTGTTGTTGTTGTTGTTGCTGTCAGTGGAAATAATCGAATGCAAAATAACTTTTTCAATTTGAACATTTTCCACCGGCCAAACCCCCCTTTCCTTAACCAACAGCTTCACTTCACTGTATTCCATTTTTCCATTTACCTCTCCCTCTCCCTCCCTCCATCACCCGCTTCATGTTGTTGTTGCTGTTTGTGCCCACGTTTGCCACATTTTCCACGTTTTCCATGTTTAATTATAAGCCTGATGCTGGCGCTGCCACAACCACACTCTCAGCCTGGCCGAAAGCTGCCACCAGGGAAATTTGCGAGCGAGCGCAGAGCGTTTCAGGCACGCACAGTGGTTACAAGTTCATCAATAATGCGTTTAAATATTCAAATGTCATGCAATATGTTAAATACATTTCTAATAACAGCTGAGCCGTTGGAAACAATTATAATAGCATAAGAACTAATTTAAAACTATGACAATATTTTAATGATATACTATTATAATAATAAATATTTAACCTACATATTATATGCACGTATATGAATATACAATTTTGATTTGAATAACTTAAAAATAAATATACTTTTAGCACAGATTAATTGTTTCTATTACATTCTTTGAAGGAAGTACAAATTTAAATATCTCAAAATAAACTAGATGTATAATGTCAATATGCATTTATGTGCTTAATCAGATCTTTCTATCTTTAAAATTGCACCTGCTATTTCTATTTTTAGTTTTTGGGGATTCACCAGTGGGGGAGTAGAGACAGGCATCCAAAGTTTGCATCATACGGTGAAGGATGTAAGTGTGCACCAATGTGGAACATTCTAGCTTCAAATTTACGCCAGTTATGACGATTTGATATTATGGGCCACACAACATCTTAGGAGTGGAGGAATGTATCTAACATTTAAAACAAACTTGATCTGCCTCCAAAGAAAACCAGTGTTTGTGCTAAATATGAATACTGTTGCTCTTATAGTTTCCGAAATCTAGGTGTTCATACAGACGGACAGACCGACGGACGGACAGACAGACGGACATGGCTCAATCGACTTGGCTTCTCATCCTGATCAAGAATATATATACTTTATGGGATCTGCCACGCCTCGTTCTGCCTGTTACACATAAATCGACTTTCCACAAAGTTAATAGACCCTTTTATGTTTTTTAAACACAGTGTCTAAAAAGAAATAAGTTACATTTTCAACAGATTATATTATATAAGTATTTGAATCATTAAAACGATTTTAATTAGTTTTAGGTACAGTATAATTATATCCATTAAATTATATAAAGTTAACATTTAAATAACTTACAAACTGTTTAGACAATCTTTTTAATTGCAAAAATATCATATTTTTATTGATTATATTATATATTTATTTTTATTGATTATTTTTACATGATTATATATTAATTGATTATATTACATAGTTAGATTAAATAAATTTCTTCAAAGAGATGGCTTGCAACTTTGGTACCACTGTAAAGTTTTAAATGGAAGCTTAAAATTTAGCAGAGCTCTTACTAACTAGAATTTGAAGAGCTTTGGAACCACTGTATCGTGACAGTGTTTGCACTTGCTGTTGATGCTAGTTGTTGTTATTATTATTGTTGTTGTTGTTGTTGGTGTCGGTGCTGTTATTATGTTATATCCTTTGAAGCTCATTTCAGGCCTGGCAACACAGGAGCTGCTGGTTTCTCTTGATGCCTGCCAAGTGTTTTCGCCCAAATTGAATATTGATTATGAAAATAATAAGCAAAAATTGCGTAACTTTTTTGTGCCTGCCCTGACAGCAGCAGCCACTACAACAACAACAACAACAACCACAACAACAACAACCACAACAACAACAACACTAACAAGGAATAGCAACAGTGGGGGCAGCCAAAGGACAATCGCAAAGGCAGGGCGGAGCAGAGCAGGAAGTGAACTTGACGCAAGGCTCAAGTGTCCATTGATTGACTGCCATTAGGGCGTATACGTAATAAGCATGCTGCAGTCGAGGCTAATCAAAGAGTGTTAATTTTCCCAAAGGAGTCGCCTCGCATTACACCATGCTCACACAAACACAATCAACCCTCCCAACGTATTCCCCATACCTACCTCCCACCCAACCCACCTCCGCCTTCCACTAGAACATTTCCCATTCGGGTGTGTGTGTGTGTGTGTGTGTGTGTGTGTGCGAAAATTTGACGAAAATTTCAGTGTTCTGTGATGAAAATCGAATTTGTTGAGCGCCCTCTCACTCTGTGTGTCTTTCTTTATCTCTCTCTCTGTTTCTGTCACTCATCAAGTGACAGCTGCTGGATCCGCTCTTCGATTTCTGTGTTTCTCAGTTTCTCTGTTTCTCTGTTTCTCTGTTTCTCGGTTTCTCTGTTTTTCGGTTTCTCGGTTTCTCTGTTTATTAATAAATTAAGCAATTAAATGCTATTCGAGTACGCATTGTTTATTCTAATGAAAATCTAATAAATTCGCACGTGAATTGAGACGGAAAATGAAACGTTAGATGTCTTCTATTATTTGCCACATTCTGTGGCAAGTCACGTGCATAATACATAATTCTCAACCACACCCACTCCCCACTCATCCCCACCCATCAGCAACCCAACTGCCGCTCCATTAAGCTGAGACAGCAACAGCAGCTGCTACTCAGCACTTGCTCTAGATAATTAGAATTGAAATTTATATCAGTGATTTGGTTGCGATGCAGAAAGAGTTTTATAATTGGATTTAATAATGAATATGATATATGGGTGTCGTATAGTAATTACCGAATAGTTCTTTTACTTGTACTATCAATGATAAATGAGGGTTGTCCCAAAAAAAACTCTGTTCTATTATATATTCTTTAACATATTGTTATACAGCTTATGTATCAAAGTTTTCTTTATAGTAGGTACCATAAAAACTCCTCATAACAGACTCTACCTGATCATGGTTGCCAAATCCTTTAAACTTCCTCAAGCCACTTTTCTGATTTGAAATTTAAAAAATATAGAAATTTATCTAATGTGGCCAAAATCGACAATATTGTGCTTGAAGAACCCATTCGTTTTTTAAACCGCGCACTTTGATGAAATTGAAATTTCTTTTGATTTATTGGTTGTGTCCGACCTACCAGCTTTTTTGATCTCTCAGATATTCAATATTGAGAGTGCTGGCTCTATGCAACATTGATATTGGTTGGACTTAGAAGTATTAAATGACATGTCGATGTTTGATTTTTATTCCGTGTTTTACAAATTATTTTAGGGGGTTTACTTCGTTTATCCGTACAATAAAGTTGATTAACCATCGTTGAGACCAACGGGCCTGGCCAGGCATATTTTATTTGGTCTTGACTAAGTGTATCAGACCGTTGGTCTCGACGACGGTAATTCGTATTATCACAATAGTAACTTTTTGTAAAAGTAACCTGAATTTTATGTCTGGCGGTTTAGGTTTGTTTCTTCTAATGCCTCTGGTATATCAGAGACATGTGAATTAGTTAGTCAATGATGAAATTTTACAAAAGAATTGCTGACTGTAGTTAATTTATATATTCATAGCTCTAACTGAATTACTGTAACTCAATAAACATTTTATTTGCTTTTTTAACATTATTATGTACGTTCATAAACGATTTGAATGCCGTAATTAGGCATAATGAATGAAAACCGACAATGCTTAAACCCTGGCCAAATTACAGATTTGCAATCGTTAAAGCCAGCCCCTAGTTTATGCATACATATAGTACATACTGAATGATACAGAGGTACACTGTGAGAAATAAATATACACTATGCCATTTTATGAAAGATTGCTGTGTGGTTTATATATAATAGTTCAATATATAGTATAAGTATTATATTCGATTAAAAAATATTAGTAATTTAGCTGGAACTGAGATATTTCAATGTAGTACTGCCAGTTTTCTCGCAGTGCATGCTGTATGAGCGGCAATAAATTTGTGTGCTTATAAGCCATGTATCGCTAATAAGCTTATGTCAGCGTTAAAAGTGACTCATCTGCCCTGAAATGGGGCCATTTGTCAGTTAATAGGCAATTCGCATAAGAATAATTGCAACCTACTCAAGCGCCCCAGGACTAACCCGGGACTCAGGCGACGCCCCCTTGCATCCGTGTATTGAAGAGCAAGAAGAAACTCATGATATTTTTTGACTTTTTACAGCATTTAAATTGCTTAAGGCCAATTTTCAAATTGCTGACAGAAAACGTCGAATGTCCTCGTAAAACTTCATTTATGCAATTATCGGATAGGATAACGAAACAGCGAGAGATGTAAAAGAATCTATACATCTACAAATCCATTGCTATCTAGATGTATGTGTAGGCAGAGAGTCAATGAAAGTTTCTAATAAATTGTGCATATTTCAAAGAAACGAAGACAATTCTTCACACGAGTTTCAAGCATCTCAATTACAATGGGGTGGAGGGTAGAGCCGTGATGTTGAGTAGGGGATGCCGCCCTCTCCCGTTTTTAAATGAGCCACGCCGCAGGGGAACAATTAAAAAACGTAACGTGATCAAAATTTAGAAATTTCCTCTTTTGAAGGTCCTTGAAAGTCGTTTTTGCTATGAAATTAGACAAAGTGCTGCAAGTCAGCATACCCGTACACCCTGCATACTTTTGTGGCCCTGCAACCTCGAAAACCTCAGCACCCCCTATTCAACGGATTCCCTTGCGCCTCGACCCTGTACACACGCTCGGCAAAAGTCATAAAATGTGAAAAACTGCGCCCAAAGTTCGTAAAATTTTAATGAGTTTCTCAGGCATTTGGTTTCTTGTGCTCTCGAGCTCCGGCTCGGTCGCGTTTAATGCTCAATTGACGCCCAGTAGAAAAAAATCTTAATATAAATTTATAAGAATTAAAAACGTTCAAACAACAAAGAAAATAAATGCGTTTATAAATTCAAGAATTTCAGATTTTATGCATCAAATTATTCAAGTCCAAAATCAGCGTAAAATACGAGAAAAATTAACAAACAACAAAAAAGAAGAAGCACAAAATATTTTTATTATTATTTCAAGCATCAAATAAAGTGTACAATGACTTGAGAACACAATTCCTTTTGAATTTTAGTTATTCCTTTTACGTTGATATGTGTGAGGATTTAAATTTCAATAGCAAATCCCATTTGAATTTATTTCGTAGATGAAAACTTTAATGTGTAAATTAAGAAACTAAAGAAATTCTTTTAATTCCAAGAATTTCGAAACTTAATTTAATTCTTTAAACTAAAGTATACTGTGATGTGGTTCAATATGTGTTTTTAATATCTATACACAATTTTATGTTACATTTTTCTTTAAATTCCCATATTATAATAAAGAGTAATAACTAAATAAAGCATATAATATTAAAAGAGAAGTTAATTTTCCCCCAATTTACTTAATAACGAATTCTAACACTCTTTAAAATAGTCTAATCATAATTTTCATATATTCTGAATATAATAATACGCCATAAAAATATTTTAATCAGAAGATCCTCAACTTTTTTAAAGACATTGTAATTTTATTGACATCGTTTTTAAATACAAGCGGCAGCCCTTGATATTAAAATCTATGGGGGGACCCAGAGAAAAAAGTAAAAGTAGTAAGGTTGTGATCGTAAATATACCGCAGTGGATAGCCATTCCCACAGCTTAAAAAAGATTCTCCTGAGAGTTTATGCCATAATTATACAAAGGTAATTCCAGAAACTATAGGGCAGGTACCCAATGCGTAGGAAAGCCGCTCACATGGCCAGCACAAGGATGCGTTGAGGTCCCTCATCAAATGTCAAGTGCATAATTGGCCACTAAAAAGTGTTTCGTGTTGTGGCCATCTCTCCTAGCCGGCAAAAGGCCTAAATGTTCGATAGAAGTCAAAAGCAGCAACAAGAACAACACCAGATATAAGAGAAACAACAGAAACAACAGGAACAACAGTAACAACGGGTCAAAGGTAAGGGTTCGACCCTTGTGCCAACGAGGGGAGTTCTTGGAGGTTTCGTCCAAAACACAATGGAACCCTCGACAGGTCACAAACAGCTAGAAACATTTGGGGGAGGAAGAAATGGATAATGGGCAACGGCAACGGCAACGGTAATGGGCAAGGGCCTGGAGAAAGTGGAAATGTGGAAGGGTGCAGAGAAAGTGGCACTGGGCAGGCAAATAGAGCAAAGCGGACAAATGAGCAGCAGCAGCGGCAATTCAACAAAAGAGTCAAAAGACAAGAGGTTAATTACAACAACGACAATAACAACACAAATAATAACAACAACATCGACAACAACAATAGCAAAAACCGCAATCATAAAATGATCAAATTAATAAAGAGCTGCAGACAATCAAAAATCTATATGCACGCATAATGTGAGGGAAAGAGTGAGAGACATAAGTAGTACACTTGAAAAAAAAAGACGTTGATGAAAGTAAATGAATAAATAAACAAAATTGATGAAAATTAATTTGTTTATAAAGTTTATTTATAAAAGACATTTGTCTTTTTAAACATAATGACAAAAAGTTGAATTATTTTTGAGAGAAATTCCCACAAATATTTTAAATGCAGCTCGAATTTCTCAGAGTGTACGAAATATATTGTGGAGTGGGTAGTTTTGGGAAAAGTGTGTGTGCTGGGAAAATCGCATAGGAAAAATTTATAAAACACAAATGGAAACAAATGTGCACACGCAGGGTCAATTCAAGGGCGACGTGGAGTGTGGGATGCGCTGTGCGAGGGGTGGCAGAGGTGGTGAAGTGTCGTGGGGAGGGGGGGGTAGTGTCGGTTAGGTGACGTCTGCATGGAAATGGAAACAAACATAAATTTAATTTATTTGCGTGTAATAAACCACAAAAACAAAATTCGTTGAGTCTCGACCTTGCACTACCCCTCCAAACCGAATCCCGAACCCTGAACCCCGAATACCTCACTTGCAACCGTTGTACCAGGGCTGCCACTGCGTCAGGCCTGTGCCCATGCAAGGGCAACAGAGACATAGTGTGCATGAGAAAGAAACAGATAGAAAGAGAGAGGAAGAGAGTGAAATACATAATAACGAAAAAAAAATCAACATTTGATTGTGAAAATTAAAAAGATGATTTCTCACACGCGCTGTTGACGGTTGCCAACGTCATTCCCATCATGCTCAGGCTCAGGCTCAGGCGTAGTCTCTCCGGCACTTTCTCCTGCACCCTCTCTATCACCCACTCTCTCTCTCTCTCTCTCTCTCTCTCTCTCTCTCTCTCTCTCTCTCTCTCTCTCTCTCTCCCCACCCTCTCTCTCTTTCTCTTTCACACGCACCATCACAACCTTTTCGCGCCCACTGTTGTG
>JBANCZ010002922.1:0-14092 GCA_037040025.1 Sphaerogastrella javana
CTCGATAATTCAAACTTTCGATAATTCAAACCTCTCACTAATTCAAAGCTAACACTAGTTCCCTACAAAACTTTATAGAACACAAACCATTCAATAATTCGAACTCTCGATAGAATTATCGAGAGTCGACTGTATATATTAAATAAAAATTCCTCATTTAGAGTATGGAAATATTCGTTTTTTTTATTTAAATATTTAAACTTTAGGTTTAAATTTAAAGCGATAGTTCGATAACAAATACCATCTATTAGAAAACAGCGGATTTGAACTTATATAACTGTAAAAATACCTATTTTTTGTAGTTTTAATACATATGCCCATTCCATTTGGAATTTACAGGGTATATGGTATATAGTATATGACATTGTGTTAGATTTTGAATGCTCTTCAGATGAGTTGAGTGCAAATCATCAGGGATTTATAACAACTTCAGGCGCAAGTGCATATAGACACACGATGAGTGAGTGAGACGGAGAATGTTAGTGGCACAGATAGATACATACTCACAGTCATATATACCTATATACTTATATATAGAGAGAGAGAGAGAGAGAGAGATAAGTAGTTGGTGCATATTTTACGAGACCTGCAGCTATTCAGCTCGAGGATGTGTGTCTGCTTTTTTTCCTCTATTGCCAAAAATATACATGTGCAAAAGAAATGAGAAAAAAAGGAAACAAAATGAAAATGAAAAGAAAAACTAAAACAAACAAACAAAAAAAAAAAGAGAAAAAAAGAAATACAGGGTGATGAAGAAACTTGTTGAAAGCATGTTTCAAATATTTTGTGTAATGTGTGAGCTCTGACTCTTCAACTGACTCAATGTCTCACTGTCGATGTGAGTGTGTTTGGGTGTGTTTGAATGTGTATGTGAGTGTATACTCATGTGTGTGTGTGTGTATGTGAGTGTTTCTGTGTGTGTGAGTGTGTGTACACTACTCTATCTGTATGCATCTTCGCCTAGAGATTGGTTCACTTGCTGTTTGAGATTTTGTTCATTTGCCAGTGTGTGTGTATATGTTTAGGTTTGTGAGTGAGTATGTGTGTGAGTATGTGTGTGAGTGAGTGTGTGTGAGTGTGTGTGTGTGTGTGTTTGTTTGTTTGTTTGGTTGTTTGTTGTGCCTCATATTTGCCGGATTTTGGTTGCTTAAAGTTTTCGTTGATGTAAGAATTGCATTAAAGCTGCAGGCGTTGAAGCTGTGGCAATTGCTGTTCTTCTCCCTTGTCTCCTTCTTCTTCTACTACTACTTCTTCTCCTTCTTCTTCTTCTTCTTCTTCTCCTCCTTCTTCTTCTTCTTCTTCTCCTTCTTCGTATTCTCCTTCTTGCTGCTGTTTTGGTTGTGTTGTGGCATCCTTTTGAAATGCAGAATTGCATTGTCAGGGCAGCAACGAAATCAAATCGAAAGCTTCTCTTCAGAAGTGGCAACCAAACTGTCAACAGAGAAACACACATAGAACATGGATGGGAGCTAGGGATGATGGAGGCAGCGGGGGGAATGGGTATAACTCTGACAAAGTTGTATGCAGCTCGATAAGCAGCAAAGCTAACAAACCATTTAGTGGCCACAGACGAGGCTCAAGGCAACGGCAAAGGTTGGTTAAGGGGATAGGATGAGTGAGTGGGGAGAGGGTGGTTGGGTTGGGATTCGAAAATGGCTAAGATGTGTGCGAGAATGGCTTAAGAAATGAATTGGTCATGCAATTTGCCAGAGCAGAGACACATGCAAAAGGCGCGCAAATGGACAGCACAGTTGGCAGCCCAGACAATTGCAAGGGCACAGTGGGGCAAACTGAGAGAATTTCGATCAAAAAGGGGCAGACAAAGGAAGGGAGATAAACAGGCAGTCAGGGAAAGAAAGCCATGAAGGGAAAAGAGAGAGGGAGGGAGAGAAGAAGAAGCAGAAGGAGGAGAAAAGGGACAGAGAGGTCTAGAGAGAGAGAGAGGGGGAGAGACAGTAAAGATGAGAGAGATGAAGGACAAGGAGAAAATGAGGGTGAGGAGAGAGAGAGGAAGAGCAGAGGAGAGAAACAGAAAGAGAGGCAGAGATAGAGTGTGAGAAAGGGAGAGAGAGAGGAAGAAAGGGAGAGGAAAAGCAAGAGAAATCCAGGAAGGGAAAAAGACTAAGAGGCAGAAAAGCAGACAGCCAAACAGACAGACAGATGAACAGACAGACAGACAAACACACAGGCAGACAGACAGAGAGACAGAGTAGACATATAGCCAAAGCGACAGACAATCATTTAGCTTATAGACATAGCAGTACATTTCGAGAGCAAGTTGTCCCATTCGGACAGCTTGGCACAGGCTCAAGCCACAGGGACATGGAGAGGGCACAGGGGCAAGGCTATGGGAGTGGGCATGGGCGCAAAGCAGAGGGATAAGACATAGGACCAAAGTGCTGTCCGTCTGTCCATTTGCCTGTTTGTGTGCCACAATGAACCAAGCAGCAGCAAATTGTCCATTTTGCCACAGAAGACACAGAGACGGACACAGTGACTGCGTGCATTTTGTAGACAGAATTGAGCTTTGTAACTTGACAGAAGAGGGGAGAGAGAGTGTGAGAGAGGAAAAGGGAGAGAGAGAGAGAGGTAGACAAACGACCACACAGCAATGCGCCCTTGGCTTTCGGGTTGAGGCAGGCCAGCAACGGCACGCAAATGCCTCATGTTGGCTCTAACATTGAGTATACCCGAATTAAGGGCGAGTGTAAAGCCTCTTACGCATTCATAAATATTAGAATAGCAACAACAACAACAATATCCAGAAATATACAAAACGCGCGATAGACAAACAGATTGTCACGTAACGTAACGTGTTGGAGCAGAACATGGAAATGCCACCAAATGCTGGAGTAGATCAGGGCATGGCCCTGACAATTGAAGCTTCCCTTGATGCATTTTGGGTTCAAAGTAAACCATTCGAACAGTTATCAAATGTCATACAAATGCACAAAGTCAGAGTGATGCGGAAAGGTGTTAGATGAGGGGTAGACCTCGACCCCAGGTGGGGTTTGGATTGAGGAAAAGCAGGCCGACAGCAGGAAATTTAAATGTGGTCGCAATGCCTGAAATCCTGATGGCATCTATGTATACACATGTATATATATATACCGTAGATACATAAAGTACGCAAATGAACACACCATTATATAGCATGATATATATGGTTTAGTAGAGCAATAACTGCATATTTTGCCCAGGGCATGCAGTTCTACTTTTCTTTGACATTGAGCATAATGTAAATATATTGGAATAAATGCAGCATTTCTATATATACATATTTGTATAGTTATAATATATAATATATGTATATATATATATATGTAGCTATATACATATAATTTTTTAATAATAGTTATGGTGATATATTAAGCTAAATGACAACAAATAAATTGCATACAGTATTAATAGATATGCACCTTCTAGCTATGTTCTATTTATTTAATATTTATTTATATTAATAGATATGCGAATTTAAATTTAATTTTAGCTATATTCTAGCTATTTATTAAAATGATTTTGCACACTGTTTTATATGGATATAAACATCAGATCATTTACATAGAAATACATTTTCCCTTTGAGTATCGACTGAAAACATCTTATTGGAAAACCCTATAAATATAATTCTATATTATATCTATATTTTATATTCATATATTGCATAAACATTATATTTTTTATTTTTATATATTATATGTTTTATAAATATTTTAAGGTAAATGTCAACAGTAAAATAGTGCATGATATTAATAGATATACGTATTCAATTATAGGCACATCCTATCAAATTAATATTAAATTATATTGATGGATATACGAATTTTACCTTTAGCTATATTCAGGTCATTTAATTAGAGACAGCTATTTTTACGAATTTTGCTTGCTGCGATGTCAGATTTTCATTTAATCAGGCACTCCGACTATAGTTAGAGCTACGACTGACGGTCTAACTAACAAACTTAGCTATGTGCTAACTTTAGTCGACTGTGGTCTATTTTTCGCTTCTCTGGACAGGTCTGGCCAGGTCGTGTCAAACGTTGGGTTAGATGCTTGACATGGAAATGGCAGAGTGACTGGCTGGCATATTAAAAATGAATGATGACATTTCATTACCAAATGCTCTAGAGGGACTAAGCTGAATTTCTAAAAATGGGAGGCAAAGCAATATTCAAGCCATCGATGGCAAAGTGAAGAGCGGGCAAGGCAATAGTATGGTAATTGCCGAGCCTCAAAGTAGGCAAAAGTTGATTGCGTTTACGGCCAGAAGAGAGAACGAATGAAGATAATATTTTGCAAAAAGAAAAAAGAAAACTTAACTCAAATGGTCTATCTATGTGCCACCTTATTTACAGATACAGCCAACTTCCACAACGTGAGACGGCAACAGTAAAAGACATAGAAACTCAGGAATAGAGAGACTTTGATATTGAGAAAAATTCAATAAAAGAATCATGGCACACTCAAAGGTCATACTGAAGATACTCTTCTCGCTGTGCGTATGGTCGTTCGTGATCATCGGGCTGTTCAAGATGCATGGCACGAATCTGGTGCCGCAGGACTATCACCAGCTACCGCAGGACTACCAGCAGCTGCCCATCAATGGACGCAGTCTGCTGCAAAAGGATATGCTGCGCTATGCGGAGACCACATCAACCACAACCGATCACTTCGATCCCAGCGAGATACTAGTTGATAATCGCACAGGTGAGTAATGATAACAGTTGATCAAATTTTATATCGATATACCATAATGAACATTTGGGTTTCTTTAGCTATGGACGATGATCAGCTGGTGCGCGATGTGGAATCAAGAATACCATCGCTTCCGATCGCCTATTGGAGCAAGAACAAGAATTTTCTGCAACAAAAATCATCGACATGTGCCAAATATCCATCGATCTTTGAACTGGAATTCAACAACATCTACTGGCAGACACTACGTACATCGAATGGCACATTTCAGCTATTCGGTGCCTACTACGACATCAGACGTACCTCCCTGCTGGGTCCCACCGTTCGCATACTGGGCATGATCGATCGTATCGAGCCAAAGGTAAAGACGTACTGTCAGTTCTGGTTCGATGGCCAGAATGAGCCGTTCATTGTAAAGACGTTCGAGTACAAGTACATCTGGTACAACAAGTGGGGCAATTACAAGCAGGGTATCTATCAGCCGTATCTGATTGCCTGCCAAATACCAAAGCCCTTCCATGGCGTGGTGCCTAGCTCCGTGTCGATGGTGGAGAAGGAATGCGATACGGCTACCAATAATCTGCGTGTTATCTACAACCGTCCGCCGGATGATCAGAAGAAGGGCTTTGCCGTTTGTGTAAAGGGTTTGGATTTCCTATACGACGATCTGAGCGTGCGACTGATCGAATGGATCGAAATGCTTAATATACTGGGCGCCGATAAGATCTATTTCTATAATCTGCAAATACATCCCAACATAACCAAGGTGCTCAGCCATTACGAACAGGAGGGCAAGGTGCAGGTGATACCACTAACGCTACCAGGCGGACAACCGAATGTGCCTGGTTTTCAGCATCTATATTTAACAAAGAAAACGAATCACAAGCGACAGAACGAGGTAATACCCTACAACGATTGCCTCTACAAGAATCTGTATCTGTACAATTATATTGCCCTGCTCGACATCGATGAGGTGATCATGCCCAAGGGCAACTCAGTGCTCTGGTCTGAGCTGATGGACAAAGTTCGACCCGAGTCGCGCAAAATCAAGCCCGACGGCTACCATAGCTACAATTTTCGCAATGTCTACTTCCTGGACGATCAACAGCACGAACATGGCTGGCACAAGGATATACCCAAGTATATGCATATGCTGCAGCATGTACACCGTGCCAAGAACTACACCAAGCCCAATCAGTATGTGAAATGCTTTCACGATCCCGAGCGGGTGCTCACACTGCACAATCATTTTCCGCTTAGCTGTCTTGGAGGCGTATGCAAATCGTATCCGGTGGATACACAGGATGGCCAGCTGCAGCATTATCGCGCCGATTGCGTAAAAACGCTGAAGAAGAGCTGCGAGGAGTATCGCGAGAATTCTGTCGAGGATAAAACTATATGGAAGTACAAGGATGAGCTTATACGACGCACAATCAAAACGCTCGAAACGCTCGGTTTCTTCAGGCGTAGCGGTGGCGGTGCAGGCGGTTTCGGTGGCAGCAGCAGCGGTCTGGGCGGTGGTGCCACCACCCACTCAACGGAACGGTGATTCGCACTGCTCAGCGGCTGGCCCTGGCCCTGGCTATCCGCTGCGCCAACCTATGCTGATACAGCGGCTGCCAATGGGCTGGCCAATGAGGAGTTTTTCGTATAGGAAGAGTACCGTAAGGAAACTCCAGCAAAAAAAAAAAAAATCATACAAAAACACAAAAAGAAAAACCAAATTGAAAAACCCCGTTCCCCTTCCCCTCTACACTTAGCCAAGAGCTTGATGTATTCACTTGATGTATTATATAGCAAAGTGTGCATGCATGAACGTGTGTGTGTGCGTGCATGTATTTTTTTTCACTAATTAGATATATACCAAGATATACACACACATATATACCATATATAGTTTTTGTATAAGTATTTTGTACTACTTGTAATACTATTTTAATGATATCTCTAATTATTATAATTTTTGTATTATCATATTTTGAAATTGACTACTTTATCCCATTCCTCTTTCCCGATCCCATTCCGAGCCCTAGGTCCCACTACTATTGTTAGATATGTATGTCCATGTTTCGTATGTTGATAACATCGGGATATTATTTTAATCTATATATATGCCACACTATGAACAATATATATACATACAGATACATATATCTATGCTCGCAGGCATATACATATACGTATACATATACACAAATACATATGCATATATGAATATACTATATCTAAGTAAATCCAATAGCTACTATACACAGACATACTATATATATATATACGCACTTTCGTATGGCTAGTGTTAAAACAAAACAAACAACAAAAAGAAGAAAATGATTTAAATTTTATGTAAACAACATAGATCGGATGAATACACTTTTGAAACTGTGCCTTTAACATGAAATTGTAGTATTAGGGTTTTAAAGCCAAGGCTATCAAGTATGTTCGGAATTATGCCTACATACATGCATACATAACTACATACATATATACATACTATTCATACAATACATACTTTACATAGATTCAAACGATACCTACATACATGCATGAATACTTAAAGAGTATATATATACACAAATCAACATACATCCACCTACATATACATACATCCACATACATCCACCTACATCCACCTACATCTACATACATCCACATACATTCAAATACATTCACATGCATCCACATACATTCACATACATCTACATACATATGTATGGTATGGTATGTACCTACCTTCCTACATCAACAGACCCGTACATACATACGTACGTACACATCTCCATACCATACATACAGCTGTACATAGCGCATGTACTCGAGCACATAGTTGTATATGATAGATATATACATTAAATATAACTGTTTACTATGTATGTGTGTATGAATAATCATAAAAAAAGACGTTATGAATTAAAAGTCCAAGCAAAACTGAAAAAAGTTTAGTGTAAGACACATATGTATACATAAACTGCATGAACGATGATGAAACGAGGTGTTTAAGTTCAATTCGATCATGATGATAATGATATTGATATTGATGATATGCATACGAAGGAAGAAACCTATACTAAGTTCAAGACTGATGATGATTATTAATAATTAGATACAGCCCCTAACTTGAAAGGAATTTCAAAAATTGTATTTCAAATTGCGCTAAAAACAAAAAACAAAAAATTATAAAACAAAAGGGAAAAATTGCATTGATATTATGTATTAGTTATTAAACCTAGATTTGTTGTAATCTGGACTATCCAAAATCTGTACACTTTGCTAATAAATATTACTAAATGCTAAGCAAAATAAAAAAAAAAAAACAACACGAAAAAAAAACAAATAAAAACAAAAATTAAATTATAATCATAATGCATAATTAAAGGAAAATATTGATTGAATGTCAAATCCATTTTGTATATAGAAAAATATTTAAATCTAATGGAATACACTATATATGTTATATATACACCCATACATATATGTATAAAAAGAAGAAAGAAAAAAAAAAAATAAATATGTTGAAGACAGCGTATTAGCATTAAAATTAAGAATGATAATTATGATAGCAATGATAATTATAATAGTAATGATAGATTATAAGCAATTAACTGAACAATTGGCATCTACTGCCCCAAGGCGTAAAGGCTCTTGCTCAATAGAACTAAGTTCATGTTTGTTTGTGTTTTTTTTTTTTTGCTCTTTTCTTTCTTTATTTAAGAGCTTAAATTCTCTATCCTATATGATGTAAGTTTCATGTATGATGTTCATAATCGTATCGTTTACGTTACATGTACATAAATTGAACACTGACTAAACTATCCTAGAACTATCCACAACCACTACCACACCCACATCCACATCCATATCTACGCCCACACCCACGCCCCCAATTGAGTTTATTTAAGCAGCTTAGTCAAATTGTTGGAACTCAATAGAAAAGTTATTTACACATTGCATAAGCGTTGATTTATATGGAAAGATACTTGAACTATGGCACTAGATCATTATTGCATTTACTGTAATGAGATCTATTAAATATAAACACATATATTTATATATATAAATATATATACGCATATATAAAAATGTATATGATATATATAATATGTATGCATTAATGTATTCACGTTAGTACATTATTATATGGTTGAAACTAAAACTTTTTTTGCCTAGCTAATAATTGATTCATTGATATGAGAACAAGTGATTATAAAATAAAAAAAAACATTTTAAAAATTGTATAACATTTGTATTATTTATTTTGCATTTCTGGAGAATGTTTTTCCAATTAAACACCCTACGGTAAAAGTTTTTCTAGCTAAGTTTTCACTTCTCACTAGCATTGAATAAACAAAAAAGTGTGCGTATACTTAAACCACACTGTAGATGGTCGAAATCTTCTCTCTCTTTCACACACTCGCAGTGAAAGATCCTGTGCTTGAGCGTGGAAGCCTTTTTTCCAGCTGAATGGAAAAAGGAAAAAGGTAGCTAGGGTAGGGTTGGCCTTACTTACAGCTCGGTCGGGGCGTGCCAAGACGTGAGATATAATACTTCGAAGAATGTAAACAACAAAGCATTTATTCTCGACCATAAATGAATCCATTTAGGGTACGCACACAGCAGCCAGGGCTACCACAACAACCAAAACTTTAGGGTAGTCGCCCCTACTGCTGCTCACAATTTACTTACTATACTTACTTTGACCCAATAACAAAAGCAACAAGGCCCTGCTAAAGCCACTCCATGGCAGCTAAAAGGAAGTCGAGTCAAAATCAAGTTACAGGGTATGCTGGGCCCTATGACTAAGAAGTTAGTTAAGCTTCCATTCGAGTGTGATGGGGTTGGGACTTAGGACCCCTTTTGGGGGGTGGGGGCTCCAACAAGTTGAGCCGAAGTAAATTGTATAAGCGCAACTAAAATGCGCCCTACGCCCGCTCAGGGCTCTGGCCAAAGTCCGAGGCTTCGCCATTCGATTCGGTATGCTGCCACTTAACTTGGTTAATAAACATTACGGACACAACACAAACCATTTACGTCAACTATTAAAATTCCAGGGCAAACGAGTTGCTTTGCCTTGTTCGCGCGATTATGTTTATTTATATGATAGCTAAAACAGAAGCTTCCCCTTTCACACATATATGTATACACTTATACATATCCTGTGAGTGTTGATGTGTGTTAGTGTGTGTGCTCTCTGTGTTAGAATGCGAATGGGAATGCGAGTGCGCACTCTGTCGCACAGTTTCATTGATAAGAAAACAAGTGAAAGTCTCGGCACAGCCGCACGAAGTCAGTCTTCGGAATTCGGAATTCTCAATTCTCCATTCTGAATTCTGAATTGTGAATTCCGAATTTAGCTGCCAGTACACAATTGTCGCCCTCGCTGCAGACAGCGTCGCGCCGTGCAGTGCAGTGCAGCTTCGACTTGACGTTCCAATTCAAATATAACAAACATCGCTTCGCAGTGCGAAAATTCTGAAAAATACCGTTTCATGTGATTCGCTTCAATTCGCTTTAATTCGCCTCAATTCGCTTCGATTCGCCTGCGCTTCAATTAAATAATATCATATTATGCT
The DNA here is from genome assembly GCA_037040025.1 of Sphaerogastrella javana. Lineage (NCBI taxonomy): Eukaryota > Metazoa > Arthropoda > Insecta > Diptera > Drosophilidae > Sphaerogastrella > Sphaerogastrella javana. Next base: position 10,263 of record JBANCZ010002922.1, read on the forward strand.
TGTTTCAAGCCTTCCGAGGCTTCACTCTGTTATTCTTGTTGCTTTGATTGTTGCAGTTGCTGTGGCTCCTTTGTAAGCCGTTATACGAACACATATATGTATGTGTATTTAATTGTGTGTGTGCGTCTGCGTGTGTGTGTGTGTCTTTGTCTTTCAGTTTGTTTGTCGCATCAATTAACGCTAAAAGCAGAGCATCATTTCCGGCTCCATTGTTTTTGTGCTTCCTTGCGTGTGCTTCCTTTACCTCTCCGGACGACCGCCCGTCACGTTTGCTCGATTCGGCTCGGGTCGGCAGTTGGACGCGTGTGCTAATCAGAAGAGTAGACCGTTTGCAGGCAATATGACGCACTGGGAGGACTTTTACAATACGCATCTGCCACCCGCAGATTTCGAGGATAATCGCTCGCTGTTAAAGGAGTTTTGCGAGCGACACAATAAGCTGCAGAACCGCATTGTCCTTGTCACGGTAAATGACAGCGTTCAAATCTAATGCCCTTAATACCATAATACCCCAACACCCCAGCACCCTATTATCCTAATACACCCATATTCTAATACCCTAATGCCATAATTCCCGATAATGACCAGACCTGACCTGACCTAAACTGAACTGACCATAATCCATTTCATTTATTTTCGTTTTTTTTTTTTGGCGTGCAGTCTGGCGGCACCACTGTGCCCCTGGAGCATAATACGGTGCGTTTCGTGGACAACTTTAGTGCTGGCACGCGCGGCTCGGCGAGCGCTGAATATTTCCTGGATCATGACTACGCCGTCATATTCATGCATCGCCACAAATCATTGGAACCATTCACACGCCACTTCACCGGCCAGCAGTTCTTCGATATGCTGGATATTGCTGACAACAGCAACAGCTCTACCATAGCCATCAAGCCAGACTCCGTGGACGTGTTTGCGCCCGTGCTGGCCAAGTACAAGATAGCCAGAGAGACCCAGATGATACTCTACGTGAACTTCACCAGCGTGGTCGACTACATGTGGTTACTCCGCGCCGCCTGCGAGTGCCTGGCCGCGTTTGAGGAGCGAGCCGTATTGTACTTGGCAGCTGCCGTATCCGATTTCTATATACCCGAGGACATGATGGTGAGTTCAAGTCTCCCCCGCGATTCATTCCTTCAAACGTAGTATAGTCTTGGCCTCGCAGTCATGTGGGAAATCTTGTAATTGATTGCACTCGTCATACAGTCGTCCCACCACCGTCGGCTTTTGCCTTACTCTGACTATCTCACTGTCTCACAGTCTGGCTATCTGACAATCTTCCATCGTTGGCGGTTCAAGTTGAGTGGAAATTGCTTTTTATCGATTCGTCATGTTGATTGCCTGCGACTCGCTCTTGTCTTCGATGCATGCATTCAATTAATTGACGTCAGCTCCAGCTCCCGCAACAGCATCGAGTCTCTATTAGCAGGGACAAACGACTTGCTGCCTCTCATGTCTGGCCATAGATACATAAAACCTTTGTACTGATACTTATGTCAAAGAATGAAACCAAAACCGAAACCGTAACCGTTAAAACCGTTTCGTTTTTAAAAACCATAAACTGAACCAAAACCGATGTTTCAATTGATCAAATATCGAAACCGATAGAGGAATTATTATTATTATTTAGTTAATTATGTTCAGTTTTATTCCGTAATATATATCATATGTTTTATATGCATATATCACACTCAATCGCTGCGATATTAAGGGCCTCCGACTCAACAGCCTGCCTTTAATTTGATTTCCATGAATTTGTTTGTTTCACCCATGTATCTCATGTTTTCCCAGCTGCCGTTATGTGCTTTCTCTCTCTCTCTCTCTCTATCTCTCTCTCTCTCTCTCTCTCTCTCTCACTATTCTATCTGCTATCTCCTTTCTGCCATCTATCCTCAACCAACTGCCTCTGCCGCTTGCATCCTTCCGACCTTTAACAACTCGACCGCATTTCAATTTCTCTCTTCGCTTTTAAATGCATTTACATGTTCATGCAGCTTTGGTTGCATCTTTGGCCTGTCAAGCTCCAGTCACCAGCACCTCCACCCCATCTCCTCGTCCCCGCCCTCATCCGCTTGCACCTGACACTACCCTTACCCAACGTTCCTGCTCGCTATCCTGTCGCTGTCGCTTGTCAGCTGACTGTTCAACGGCAAAAGGCTTCCAAGTGCATACATCAAACGTTCGCTTGTGTATAGTTTTATCTGTCCTGCGATAGACTGAGTGGCATGGAGGGAACAAGGATAATAGGACTAACATTTCCATTACATCATCGAGCTAGAAGAGTTATCTGTTTTTAAAGACTCAACGGTATTTTCAAGAGTTCACTGTACAGTACATATACAAGTGGTACACAGTAGAACCTCTCAAATATTAAATTCGTTGGCTTTGTTTATATATTTCAAAGATACAGAATCAGTTTTATTTTATTGTATTTTGAAATACAACTTGTCGGGAATCTAATGTAAGCTTAGGAACTTGGAAACCGAAGAGTGATCATTTCTGAGTGTCTCCTGTACCAACGCCCACACATGCATACATATTAAGGAAAACACTTGCAATGGGCAACTGCTGCATCAGGTAAATGGAAACTTTTCTACTTGTCGCCTCGCCCATTTTGAGGCAGGGTCTACACCTCAGACTCGGAGCCTCGTGCTGGCATTTTGCAATGCTCTATTTACTTTCAGGTCGTGCATTTGAGCTCCTCCTCCAGGCCCAAGCCTGAAGTGTACCCCCCTGAACCACTACTTACCTGAGTGTGAGTGTCGGTGTGTGTGTGTGAGTGTGAGTATTGGTATTAGTGTGTGTGGTAGTGTTGGTGCTAGTGTTAGCCACAAATCGTTGGCTTGATTGAATTGTTAGAAATGTTTTCCCAGCAGTTGGCTGGCGATATTCAAAGAGCAATGATAGAAATTGCCTGTTGATGTGCGTAAATATAAAATTTATGCGCATATTTGGCACTATATGCACATGTCTTCCTCTTTGGGTATGGTTACGGTGTGGTAGTTGAAGGTCCTTCCCCAAGCAGACACTTGATTTCTCTGGGAACTCACTTCGTTTGCATAATCTCTCACTGTGCATCACTTTGTAGTCTTCCTTTTGCATTTACCATATACCCTGCATTATTCACATGTCTTGCATAATTCAATGCAAAGTGCTTTTAAATGCCATAAATAGCACAAGGTTTTTATTTAAATAATATGTACATATATGTATAATATATGGTATACTACGGAAGTGATTACAATTTCAGTCCAGATCAATATTAGTTAATAAGTTATAAACCATTAAATTATCTTCTTAGTAACTTCGATAAGTACAAGTACATAAATTCATATCTTAATTCGTAAATAATTCATAATTCGTATCGTATTCTTATTAGTATCCTAATTCGAATCGACTAGTCTGTTCTTCTGAGTTGATACTCAGATCAGGTTGATACCTAGTCTAATTTAATTATATAATGAATTGTTAATTATTTAATTAAGTTTCGAATTTGTATTAAAATTAAGTTTTCTATAAAATTAAATTCCATTCTAATAGGTGATTAAAGAATCAACTAGCTGAACACTGTGGCTAACTTGCATAAACGAACCTTGGCGTCGAACGTGAATATGTTCAACTAAAATCAATTTCAATTTTTATTAACTAGATTAGCTTATAGTTGAAGTTTGTTTTAATTCGCATGACTCTTGGCTTTCTATCCCATTCGAAAAGTTCAGAAAGTTCGATAAAAATTGAATTAACATGGTTTGATCAATTTTCATTGCTTTGATGAAGAATACTATATGATCTATATCTGGATAGCAGATGCTAATTTTAATACAGAATGT
>JBANCZ010002923.1:0-14091 GCA_037040025.1 Sphaerogastrella javana
TTTATATGTTGTTCTGAAGCGCTTGAAGTTATTTTTTAATAATACTCCCTGTATTTTTGTTGTACTATTTTGCAATTTTTTTTTTTGTTAGTTTTTTTTTTTTCTGTCGTTATCATTTTGAGCTCTATTTGACTGGAATTTGATTTATGCTATATAGATTCATAAACGCTGCTGCATAGCCGCAGGACATTGCAACCAAAATGAACTTGTTAAGCTGGCGTATCCCCCTGGACACCCCATAGATGCTTCACCCCGTCTTTGCCGTGGCTAAACTGTAGCTTAAATGGCCAATAGACAAAGCGGACAAAGCAATCAAATTGAATTTTTTCGATGCGAATTTTTGTACATTTTTCGCATTGGCATAGGGCGATGGGTAAGGGGGGCAGAGGGTGCTGGTTATATGGTAGAAAGTCAAACAAAATGCGAGAAATAAGAAGACAAAAATATCAGCTCCAGCAGCAGTAGCAGTAGACCACATAGGCGCAGACAGTTTTTATTTATCACCAGTAGAGACAGAGGAAGGGTTTAAGGGTGAGAGGCGATATTGGGGGTGGTTAGCGGTGGGTTGTATAATATCCGAACCGAGGGCACTGAGAGGAAGACTGAGACTCCGGCTCTGGTTGCAGCTGCAGCACCAGCATCAGCTTGCCATTTGGAGTTTGGAGTTTGGAGTTTGGAGCGGTGCCACATTTGCTGCCACAGCTGATGAGAGTGAGCGATAAGCAATGCAGACAGATGCAGTGTGGGTGTTCCACACATGTGTGTATGGGTATCTGTATACGTGTGAGTATGTATCACATGTCCATGTATGTGTATGTGTATGTGATTCCACTAGGGGTAAGCACAGATGACAAGCCAAAGCAAAGCCAAAAGCTAGCCAAAAGCCTCAGAAAGGGTTGCTCACACAACATCCATATCATTTCTACAGACAGACAACTCCCATACATTTATATACCTCTCTCTCAATATTTTCGCATCTCACTATCTCCTTTTCTCTCTCTCTCTCTCTCTCTCTCTCTCTCTCTCACACACACACTTTTACTCTGTTCTAGTAAATCTAATAAGTGGAGAGATCAATTGAACTAAACCCTTAAATAAACAGAATTCCATAATTAAACAAGGCTCTTCAACAGAGAAGAGAATAGAAAATTAAAAAAGCGAAAGATACAATCGAAAAAATTGGATAATTGAGAAACTAATAAAAGAAAAGAAAGAAATAGATAAAGGTATTACATAAAAAACTTTATAGAAATATTTCAAAAATAATTGAAATAGTGTAAATTTTGAAAAGAAAAAATGGATATTGAATAAAATGTGAACTTTAATGTTCAATACAAATTACTTGTTAAATTTAGTAATTATTAAATTTTAAATCATACGAAAGACAATCCTAGAAAATGTTGGAAAACCCACTTTTGCTTGGGCAATTGATTTCACTCGAAGAAGTATTATGGAATGGATAAAGCTGGAATTGAAAGCATTGAAATCAAATTCGAATACATAATAACTTGTTTCATAATAACAACAAAAATATTAACAGATTCAATAATAACAGGAATGAACAATAATAATATCAACAAGAAAGGGTTGAACAATGAGAGGGAGGAGAACAACAAGGGCGACACTTTGTTCTAATGAATTATTAATAAAAAATTATAATTGAAAGCTTTTTGATGAATGAGTTTAATGCACCTAAAATCAAGGAGACTCAGAAACAGAATGACAAAGAGAGAATGGGAGAGATAAAGGGAGGGATCAAAGGAGACAGAAGAAGAGAGGCAAATGTTATTGTTGAAACAACGGAAATCAAGGGAAATCCGCTTTAGCCAGCCGCCTGTAGCCCATGAGGGAGCAACTTAAAGTGAAAGAGTGAGTGAAAGAGTTTGAAAAGGAGAAACAGATTGACGAATACAATAAGGGAATTACAGAGAGAGACAGAGAGAATGAGTGTGGAGCAGAATGGAAGGAAGGCTGACTCTTGAACTGCACAATGCAAAATCCGCTTAAAGGCCAGCACAGCCAATAAAAAGAAGGGGAAAGGAGAAGCAGAAGAGGTAGAGAAGTAGACATTGAGTTAATGGCGTAATAGAGGAAAAAGAGCAATAAAACTCAAAGAAGAACAGAGGAGAAAACAGTACAAAAGAAATGCAGTGTAGGTAAATGAAAATCAAAAGGCAAATGCTATAAAAAGCCCAAGAAGTGCAAAAGTCCGGACCCAGGTACAGTCAACAAATACACCTGAACTAGTTGAAAAATCAATACGTAAATGACACAAAGGCTTTTCCATTATAAATGTATGTATATCATTTTAAGAGACATGTTTTATTCATGTTTATTCAAGCTGAGTATACCCCATTTGATGCATTCTGAATGAATGCAGCTGAGCCAGGAAACGCGCGTCCGATTTTAGAAAGATTTTTGAGTGTCTTGGAGAGGAAATTGTGGAGTGTTGAATTGCTGGACGTTGGCTACAAATTCAATTTGCTATGCAAAGAAAGCAAATGCGCAACTAAAACAAAAGATCCCACCACCTCCCACCACTACCGCAGCTCCTATTCCTATTGCTCACCCCTGGCGCGAATCTCCCTCCATCAAACCAACGAAAAAAAAAGGACATGCAAATGAATGTCAATGAAATGCAAATGTACCAAGTAAAGGCGCAATGGACCAGGGGTTCAGGGTGCTCCTCATACCATATTCCAAAAATGTGAAACCCTCCCCTAACCCCACTGAAACAGAGACATTTCATGACCACAAATGGTGTCTTCTTTTCATTTTTTGCTATCTCTTTTTTTGTTTTGGAGCTCACATTACCAATTTGAATAAAATATGAGATTTTTATTATATAGAGAATGAGACAGTATGCGGAAGGCGTGGAAAAAGGAGACCAGTCCGTGTTGCTTCTTCGGTTTTTAATGTCTGGCCAATGGGCAGATAATAGAGGTCCAGTTGCGGCTGCTGCACAGTGGGCATTCGCGACGTTTCTTAGCATAATTTCATTATATTATGCAGTTCCTTTGCCTTCTTTTACGCTTTGTATCCCCTATCTGTTTTGGTCGTTTGTGGTATGAGAGAACCACACAAACCGCCGACACTCATTAGACGGAGCACTCCCCAGTTACAGTCTGGTATTCAATTGCAACCCTCCAAGACGAATACGGCGGGTGAGGAAATTATAAAATGTCTATAAACTTTTCGCCAAAACTCCTACTCTATCTTTCTCTCCCACTCACTCTCTTTCTCTTTGTTTTAGCTAATGTTTCTTCGTAGCCCTTACCGTGCTTTGTTCTAAATGAAACTCATAAATATGGAATACGCAAATCAAAATTCAAAATTAATCCATATTTACGGTATTATGACATTTGCATGGGTTTTCCTTATGCTAAATTATTATGTGTAAATTGCATAGATTATTAACAATTTGAAGAGGTTTTAATAGATCGAATGGCAACTCAATTTCCGTGTTCGTACATCTCAATATGGTATCTGCATTCCAAAAGAGATGCTTTTGGTGTAACCTAACCTAACTTAATAGCAACTCAATTTAGTGGCAAGGTCTGTTGCATGTCTCACATACATTCACACACACACACACACGCATTCGCACACACAAAGCTATCCATACATACGAAATGTAGAACCGGAAAGCCTTTACCCAATTTGATGGGAATTGAAATCGTTTTATTTGGACGCTTCATTGCAAGCGGAGCCCATCAAAACGTCAAGATTTTTATAGAGGCTAAGGGAAAGGGATACAAAACAGGGTTGGTGGTCAGGGGGCTATACCCACTGCATAATATACAAGTTTGTAGTTTGATTTGATGATGATTATAGACCAGACTTGGCGCTCAAGCGCAACGCAACGAGTCTATTTGCCTCAACCGAAAAACTTGATTACGCCGTAGTCCATAGTAGTACTACCAGAACAGAAGAGGTAGAGCGGAATGGATCGGGGTAGCTGTGGTAGCTGGTGCACTTGTGAGACCGCAAAAATACAGACAGCAAGAGAGTGAGATGCTAAGCAGCAGATGCGACACGTTGCGCATAGTGAAAATAACAGAGGGAAATCATCATAGGGTGCTCTAGAGGATACGGTAGCATTGGGTTAGGCGTGCAGCGTTGTCACTGGGCTTTTAGCCAAAAAATACATACACATAGAAGTGGAGAGGGAGAGAGAGTTAGTGAGAGAAAAAGTAGAGACGCAGAGAAAGAGAAAGTGGGTGCTAGAGAAAGGGGTGAATTGATGCTGCGGACATTTGGGCACCCTTAAGGGCAAAAACGCGCCAAAATAGTCGAGAAATGGAAACCGGAAATGTTGTTACGACCATCTACCCAACAACGGAAATGAGCACAAGAGTGCGACAAGTTTCCTACACACTCACATCAAATTTCTTGCAGTGTGTGAGAGTAGGGGTGTGCGTGTATGGTTAGCAAAAATTTATAAACATTCATATAAAAATAGGAATAAAAGAAATTGGAATAGATCGCTTTCAACAGGAAATTAAACATTAATAAATGTTTTTTCAATATTTTAATTTACATGTTTATACTAACTGACATCTATTAGATTTAGACCTAATACTACACAAGTTAGTTAAAAATATACTTTTGATAAGGTTACCAATCGAAATTTGAGTTTTGTTAAGACCAAATTGGAAAATTTGATTATTGGAACACAACAAAATGTTTCTCACTCTGCTTTAAGACTTGTGTATGAATGAATGAATGTTTGTGTGTGTGTAGATTAACGAGACATACGACCACGCCCCCCAGGTTGAATGAAACCTCAAAATGTGAAGTGGAAATGACAGCGTTAACTGACTTTTGCGGTTTTCGTTGTGGAAGCGTGAAAAGTGAAAAGTGCAAGTGGAAAATGTTATTACTGCATTTGAAGGATGTGTCATTTTACCCCTTAAAAAAATAAACACATGGGTGTATGAATGAAATAGGTAAAAATGTGAAACGTTGGAAGGAGGTGCGAGTGTGTATGTCTGAGGTAGAGTAGGATGTCAACGAACTCTGAAGTGAAAATGCATTTGGAGTCGAGAGACGAGACTTTAAAAGCGCATTTCTAGGACTTCCTCGCATTTTAAAACAAGTCTAAGCGCGTTAAAAGCAGGCTATATTAATGGTAAAAAATAGGTTTATATAGGATGTGGACGGTAAAAAGTAGAAGGTGCAAGAGAAAAGTCTGAAAGTAGATGGTAGAATAATAGTAATAGAAGAAGAAAGTGGAGTAAGGCTTATGTTGGTACATAGGTGGAGTTAGAAGATTAGCAAATCACAATTGAAATGGGGCGTGCCTCATGACACGCCCACTAAAAGTCGAAAGGGCAATTGATTGCAACAAATGTTTGTCGCATAGAAGTCAATGCATTTACAGAAGTACACTGAACAAATATATACATCAATACACTTAAAAATACTATTCAAAGTTTTAGCATACAGAATTATATGTAAGAGACTTACACATAGATATATATAATATTTGTTGGGTTAGATGACCCTTAATAATTATTATTATGTTCGTATTTGAAGTATATTATATAGCTGCGAATAAGGAACTCTGATATGAATAAAGACAGTTGGTAAAATAGCTCAATCCTACATTTTGGCGCCCAACGTGGGGCACGAACTCACGACTCTGAGAGTAAGAGTCTCATGCTCTACCGATTATATAGATTATTTCATTTCGTAGTGGAACCTATTACTTTTTAGGCAATGCCATAGAATTTTCGCTAAGTGTATCCTTTCAATATATTGAAATATATATTTTGCAATTGTGTCTGGCTTTAAATGCCGTAACGCCCTTTTATTGTTAGCCACATGCGAGAAAGACTGTCAAGGCGTCCATAAAATGCAGACACACACACAACCACACACTCACACCCACACTCATACCCAGACCCACACCCACACACTTACTCACGCACAGATTTTGTGCTTTTGTGCATTTCGCTTTAGCTTGTTAAAGACATTTTTCCGCTTGGATTTTTCTATTTTTCTCTGGTTTCTCCTGTTTTTGCACAAATTGCATTTCCGTGACGGTCAGCTGACCCTTCTGTCCCGCCCTCTGTCTCTCTCTCCCTCTCTCTCTCTTTGTAGCAACCACATTATTGAATCAAGCTTACACGCCCGGTACCAAACTTCACCCCATCTCTTTATCCAATTTTCGACCATCTTCCTCGTTCTATCAACTGTTTGTCTACTTTCAAAATTTAAACGAAACTCATCCAAATCAAATAAACATACTAGTACAACATATATAAACGATATATATAGGGTTTTTATTATGGTCTCTAAAAACAGCCCTACTATTCTACCCGATACTTCTCCTTCACTTTCTCTCCCCCCTCTCTCTCTCTCTCTTTCTCTCTCTCTCTCTCTCTCTTTCTCTCTATCTCTCTCTCATCTGTCGTTTTACAACTGCTTATTGAAAATTGAGCTGAAAAACGCACACAGAAATCATAAACAACGCCGCAGGGTGTCCATATTCGTTTTGAAAACGTAGCCTCACCCTCTTTCCCCCTCGTCAACCTTCGTCTTTGCCCAGCTCAGCTACCCACACTCCACCTGCACTTGAGTTGAACTACCGCATGATGCCCTCGCCCCTCGGTCTCGCCACGCCCATTATTTGCCAGTGTTGGCATTTATTGAAATCTGAAAAAATATAATTGCATGCGTTTAGGGTTGCTCAGACGAAATTGAAAAGCACACACACACACACACACACACACACGCACACGCACACACAGTGGAGTTTATAAGGAGCCCCCCTCCAAAATGAAAAATCCCCTGGAGTTTCTTAAAACATAGTCCAACTCAAGAAAAAGCCATTAATGAAAACAGAATAAAATAAAAAGTAATATTAATAAATATATATATGTATGATAATATGATATAATACAATAAAATATAAAAGAATATAATATGGTAAGAACATAATATAATAGAATATGATATGATAGAATAGAATGTTAGATAGGATAGGATGATAGACTGATAGAATATGATATGATAAAAAAAATAAATGGTATCATAGAATATTGTAGATAGGAAATGAAATCATTGTATATGGTATGAATATGATGTTATAGTATATGATATAATAGATAGAATATCGTAAGATCAAATATGATAAGATAACGACAGGATGATAGAATATGATATGATTGAAAAATATATGTTATAAATTCAATATCATAGAACATTGTACGATAGACAATGAAATGATTGGATATGATGTTATATGGATATGAAACTATTGGTAAAATATGATATACTATAAAATAGAACATGATATCGTATGATTTGATATTTTGATATGATATTTTGACTTTTGGTCGAATTTCCGTTGAACCGTTCGAGATTTCCGACTTTTGTGCGTGACGCTCATTATGAAAACTTTTTAGCGTCTTGGTGATTAACAAATAATAAAAAAAAGTTCAATAAAGTAAAAAAAAAAATATAAAACAAGCGACAAAATTTCATGGTATTGTTCAGTTTTTGCTCTTGACCAACGTCTGTTTGTCGAGCAGCTGAGGCCAAGACATTACTTACAGCATGAGGCAAAGATGCAGAGGCAAGTTGCTGCCATTTGCCACTTGCCACTTGCCACATGCCACACGTTTTGGCTGGCTTTGTCGCAGCGTCTGCAAAGTTTTCTACTGTTTCCACTGCTACGCCAAAGACAAAAGGCGTAGGGCCAAGAGCTAAAGATGCATACACTGCACAAAACAAAATCTCAAAATAAATTTAAAAAGAAAATGTGTTTTAAAAATAATTTAAAAAATGTCTTCTCCTAACAAATGTATTATAAATATTCAAATATTTTACTTAAACAAACGGAATTTTTATATATGTGAAATTTTGTAAGGTTTTCCTTCGCACAGTGTAGCCTCAGTGTTTGCCTGCCCGTGGCCATTTATCATCTATCAATGAGCAAAATCTTGGTAGGAAAATGTGAAATTTATGTGCGCGCATTTTTAACGCAACATTTAACGCCAACGCCGAGGTCGAGGCGTGGGGGCTTAGGGGCGTGGCTGGGCAGGGCTGACAATTCACTTAAGCTTAAGCATAGACTTAAATTGTCTCATTCTCTCTCTCTCTTTCTCTCTCTCTTTCTCTCTCTCTCTTTCTAACGCACAACCGTCTTTTTCTTTTTGACTCTTGCAGACATTCATAGTACGCGGCTCAAGTCAGCCGAACACGATGGCTGTATCGGTGCGTTTGCCGCAGGATACGGGACCATATATTGAGCATTATCTGATCCAATCGCAGGATAACAACATACTGAGCCTTGAGAGTTCACGCTTCAAGTTCGGCTCCATACCGGCTCTGATAGCCCACTATGCACAGTGCTGCGATGAGCTGCCGGTGCAGTTGATGCTTCCAAGGGCTCTGCGCGAGGCAAACAACCGCAAGAAGCTGTCGTCGCTGGCGCTGCTGGGTCAGGAGTTTTGGAGTTTTGCCAGCAGTCCGGCGCTGATGGGCGGCGCGCCTCTTGTTGGCAATAAACTGGAGCAGCAGCAGCAGCAGCAGCAACAACAACAGCAACAACAGTCACAGCAGCAACAGCAACTACTGGATGCCAAGTCACCGCTGTCGCTGACTGAGACCAGTGGTTTGGGTACTGCTACCTTCTTTAGCGAAAAGCCACATGCCACGCCCCTTGGGTGCAACATGTTCAGTCCGATGTGCAGCGGCCAACTGCTGGGATTCTTTAGTCAGGCTGGAACACCGTCGGACACCAACGCCAGCATGAGCTCATTTACGGCCAGCATGGGCCAACAGCAGCAGCAGCAGCAACAGCAGCAGCAACAATTGCAGCAACTCCAGCTGCTCAGTCCCAATTCGGTTGACTCGCTCATGCTGAGCATGTCGCCCATGGAGGAGCAGCCGCCGCCGGCACAGCTGAGCAACAATTTGAGTAGCTTCAAGAGCAGCAACAGCACAGCCGAGCTGGAGGCACTACCGGTGCGCACACAGCGTCCCAAGCCCCCGAATACATTGAATCTTAAGCCACCGGCACCGCCCATGCGCTGGTCCAAGCCACAGACACCCGAACAGCTGCATAATCCAAATTTTACGGTTACCACCACAGTAACCTTCTCCATGGAACAGCAGCAGCAGCAACAGCAGGGCGGTGCTGCGGCCACGACACCGGCTGCAGCTAACGGTTTATCCACTGCCACTGGCTGCTCACCTGCCCAATTTGTAGAGGTGACGACGCCAGCCTCGAGCAATCCATTCAATGCGCTGCTCAATGCACAGGGCAGCACCAGCACGTTCCAGACCTTTGCCAAACGGTTGTCGCCTGAGGGCGAGTGCAAGGATACGCTCTCCTCACAAGGCTCCAGCTCAACGGACAGCCGTCACTGGGCCGCACACAACCAAACTCACTGCCAATCCCAATCTCAATCCCAATCGCAATCAAGTCGTGACTCGAACCAGAGTCAACGCAAGGTTTTATCGCCGCTCACACCAAATGCCATACTACCGCCAGGCAGCAAATCACGCAAGTCACGCATGCGCAAGGAATCGAAGCATTATCAGGAATCGGATATACTAGAGCGTACGCCGACCCAGTACTGTGCCAGTGCGCTGAGTGACAAGATCAGCGACTACGAGGACGTCTGGTCGCATGATCCCAGCGATCGGGCCAGTCTACTCACCAGCTTCAAGCCGGGACTAGAACCAACTGGAGGCGGAGGAGGTGGCACCGCTGCATCTGGTAGCGGTATACTAAATCGACGGCCCGATCTATTGGCCGAAACACGTGAGTAGATGCATCAAATTGAAGAGTAGAAAAACTGTTGAAAGAGACTGTGAAACGGTGAAACATTGAACACATGAATTACTATACACATCAATTCAATTAGATTTCTATTATGGGTTTGCCTTACGCCTTCAACAGTCCATCTTTCAATGGGTTTTCCCGGTACCTTCAGTGCTCAATGTATACTTATACCTCTTTTTTACATCTCTCCACAGCGAGCACGCCCACACAGCAGCTGCTATCGCCTTGCGAAGAGACGCCCGGCAGCCATGACACGAGCCAGCAACTACTGCAGTTCTCCGGTGATGCTCAGCCACGCTCACGAGCCGGACTGCTATTGCCCAATCTAGGCAATGCATCCATGACGCAATCACTCACAGAGCCAAGTACTGGCAGCGGTGGAGCAGCTGGTGATGATGGGGGCGATACAACACCGACGGCAGCACAGACACCCGGTTCGCGAAGCAAACAGGGTAGTCCATTTTATGCGGAACCAGCGGATGCACTACGTCAGGCTGGCCTGACCAGCGCCGCGGCGGCCATACTGCGACGCCAACAGCGTAGCCAAGTGCTGCCGGCCAATCAACGGCACTCGGAGCCGCTCAAGGGTGGTCTGGTGCCTGGTGCAGGCGTACATGGCGGTGCTGCACTGCTGCTGTCCGCCGACCTGGAGAAACTGGCTGCCGGCAGCCTCGATGAACTGAAGCAGAAACCAAAGCAGCAGCAACAGCAACAGCAGCCACAGGCGAAACGTGGCAGGCAGCGTATCGATCACTGGCAGCTTGACAGCAGCTGGGAGTTCATGGCCAAGCAGGAGGCTGGAGGCACAAATGGCGCTGTTGTTGGCGAGTTTGAGACAGCTAATGATTGGCCAGAGAAGGAGAATGCATTGGACGCAGCTGGACCCAAGAAGCGTCCACTCACCGTGCATCAGATCATAGCCAAACGCTTGCCCGATCTCAATTTGCCGGAGCTGGTGCGTTGCTCCACGCCCACAGCGAGCACAGGCACAGGCACAGCCACAGCAGCAGGAACAACGACAACAGCAGCAGCCCAAGAGAAATCCAATCAATTGCTTGGCGACGGCAACCAAAAGTCCGCATCCGCATCAGCATCTGCATCGGCATCAACGTCATCATTCCAGAATCAAAACGGTTGCCGTCTTTCCGCCTATGACAATGTGGAGCGCAGCAACTGTGCAGCCGCCTTCAGTCAGGCCTACTATGGCAGCGCTAACGGTGGCGCTGCCCTTGATTCGGCGCAATCGGATGATGGCACTGTCTTCTCTGAGCCCTGGGACTCCTCCCAGTGGGACTTCTTTATGCCCATGCTGGATGGTAAGCGACTCCAGAAATACAATCGATAATCGACTGTCAAAAGCAAAACAGGGTTTTACCACCTCACTCTTTATAGTATACGATATATATTGCTTGAGCTTGTTGATAGATCTTACGATGTCATACAGATAGTTGGTCAAATACCTAGAGATATGTGTCGATCGATAGGGCTACAGTTACTACCCGATTATACTACTACCCGATTATATTACTACCCGAATATACTACTACCCGACTATACCACTTTCACTTCATCTACATCATTAAGGATAATTCTATAGCATATATTTTTTGGTCGCCAACAGATGCCACCATGAACTCGGATACCATACACCTGTCGAAGTGCCGACCCGCGCTGTCGGAGGACGATACGATTATTGAGGAATTCAGCAGCACCAAAGACGGTGGCAGCAACAGTAGCTGCAACCAGGACACGCTCAAGGCCAACAAACAGGCCAATTGCAACAGCAACAGCAATAGCAACATCAACATGAACAACAACAACACACAGAAGGCCATTAGGCCCAAGGTGGCGACCATATTGAGAAATCCATCGATGCGGGATCGTGAGATATTATGTGAGTAGAACTGAAGTATACGATATATATATATATTGATATTAATATCTAAATCTGTTGATAGTTCTCATGATTGCTATAGTAAAGGTTTATACTCTTCTATACTATAAAACTTAACCAAGTCAATTGTGGGAGTTATCTATTGATCTAAATCGATAATCTTCAGGTTTGCCTACATTAGATCAAATAAGTGCTATTATAATTTAAACTGAAGCAGATCGAAGTAGTTGATCGTACTGTTTTCATATACCATAAACATGCAAAATTTGCCAAGAAACTTTTAGAATATCACCTTAAAGATTGTTACGTTGTCCATATATTATGGCTATATCATCTGACAAATATATATATATATATATATATACAGTCGACTCTCGATAATTCGAACCTCCAAGGAACCTTAAAAATACTTCGAATTATCGAGAGTTCGAATTAATGAATGGTTTGTGTTCTATAAAGTTTTGTAGGGAACTTGTGTTAGCTTCGAATTAGTGAGAGGTTTGAATTATCGAAAGTTTGAATTATCGAGAGTCGAATGTATAGTGTCAATTGTGATATAAGTAAACATAATAATATTATAAATATAAACAAATAATTCATTTTAAATTCTATTGTTTCTATACCAATAAGAAATTAGAGAAAAACTTTGAGCATAATAATAGTAATAATAATATAAGTACTTACAAATATCTTAGTATGCTATAATGAAGAAAAATATGTACTTTTTAGATAAAATAATGTATATTATAATATAAAGGGTCTTTCAAATAGAGCGGGTCGAAGTTAATAATCTGTGGCAGCCATTTCGTTTTGGGCAATTCAAATAAGAAATAAATTTTGTTAATATCACACACACATCATGTTTTATTAAATTTTAACATCGACCCGTACCCCTCAAAGACGGTTATTGTACCGTTCACCAATACCCTAAATGGAAGTGTAATCGAACCCTGCAAGGAAGTCAAGTACCTGGGGACTGTCCTCCTTTATTGTAAGATGGCTATATCAAATAATAGTAAAGCCGATGCTTACTTATGGGGCTATTGCGCTAAACTCATTACTGGGCGAAGACAACTGTAGCAAATACAGAGATTAGCCTGTATCTGCATGACATGGGCCATGAAGACCTGCCCAACAGCAACGCTAGAGGTACTAATGGAGCTAACGCCACTCCATTATATCATAGGACTACGGGTCGAGACCACTATACTGAGAATATCCTTTGATGGTCTCGTCGGCGAACATGTAATAAGTAAAAGAGATTCAGACCAATTAGGCACTGATCTCCCCCTGATCCCCTTCCCTAGAGATGACATGCTACCTAAGTATCGTTACTATAGAGATTTCAAAATAGTCTTCTGCAATAAGCAATAATGGACCACAATGAGTGAAATACGTCCTATGAAACCCCACAAAATCGTGTGGTATACTGATAGATCACTCATGGACCAAGGTACAGGCCTTGGCTTGGTAGGGCCCAGGGCAAAAGTTTCTGAAGCTATGGGCAAACACTCCAGCATATTCCAAGTTGAGGTGTGCGCTATTTGTAGATGTGCAGAGATAAACCTGTCCAGAAACTATGTGAATAGAGAGATAGCTATTCTATCTGATCAGGGCTATCAATAGTGAAACAATTAAGTCTAAGCTTGTACTTGAAGCAAGGCTTAAGCTAGACCAGTTAGGCAGTCTCAACAAGCTCACCCTCCGGTGGGTGCCGGGACACAAAGACATACCAGGCAATGAGGCAGCAGACAAGCTAGCAAGAACCGGCGCTTCTAATGATCTAATAAGACCTAAACCCTATTGTGGCATTGGTAGCACATGATCAAGAATTACCTCAGGGAAAAAGAGGGAACACTTAAGCTATCTTACTGGAACGATCTCCAAGGGCTTAGGTAAGCCAACATTTTACTAGGAGTTAGCAGTACGACTACATTCCGAAAAATAACCAATCTAGATAATAATAATAATAATTGTATAATTTCGTATTTATAAGCTGACTGTTGTATGTGCATTACTATACGCCAGAACGCATGTGATATTTCTGACGCCAATATATGTTGTCTATCTTCAGCTTTCATGTTGCGATTGGGCGATGTGCCATTGAATACGCGATATATGTAGCACACGATTCTGACAGCTCTTAAATATAATGATGCATTTTCGATGACTGTCCATGATTGTTGGCGATGCTTCTGTGTTGCATGTAACAAGTGCTCGTTTTCGTACTTCTATTGGCGGTGGAAATTAGTCGACGAGTTTTGGTCATTCGGATTTGGTCCTTTTTAAACCCTGTGTTTAAAAAACACAAAGGTTTATTGACTTTATGCAAAGTCGATTTGTGTGTAACAGGCAGAAGGAGGCGTGGCAGACCCCATAAAGTATATATATTCTTGAT
>JBANCZ010002924.1:0-14090 GCA_037040025.1 Sphaerogastrella javana
GTAAATACTCCCCGACGGGGAATTGAACCCCGGTCTCCCGCGTGACAGGCGGGGATACTAACCACTATACTATCGAGGACCGTGACTACGGCTGGACTAAATGTTCATTTCAACTCAAGCTCTTTTCTATATTTGATGCTCTTCCATTCTATATTGTTTTAATTTTGTTTCTTGCTCTTTCTCACTTACCGTTCTCTGTGGGTTTATCATGCGTAGTTCCTCCAACTGGGGCATTCAATAGGGCAGCGGCAGCAGCTTCAACCACTGTAAACTCTTCGGCTGTGTCTTCGTCTGTGGCTAATTCATAGGCGCTAAACTCGCCTGCAATGAACGAGTACAATAATAAATTAGTTAAGTATTGGTGTATTGAAAATATGTGTAATTGCTTAAGTATTGTAAACAAAATATTAGCGATAGATAATAACTGCTCAAGTATGAAAGAAAGAGAGAGTGTGCTATAGGCTATAGCCACTTCAGTTTTGCTTTGTTTTGTTTTCTTCGATATTGTGACGCCAGCGACGACAGCGGCGCCAAAGAAACGTTTCATAATTTGAACAGCAACAATAACAATTGAAATTGCGTGGGGCGCCTGACATATGAGACGACGTCTTGGTCTTGCCAAAGTAAAAACACAGAAAAAAATATAGAGAGAAAACTGTCCAAAATCAAGTCAGCTCTTCCTGCTGCTGTTGCTGCTGTTGCTGCTGCTGCTGCTGCTGTTTTTAATGCTGATGTAGACAAACGGAAGAACGTAGGCTGTTTGGAGTGGGCCGAACCGTACTTCAAGCTAAATGTAAACGTGTGTCATAAACTTGGTCAAAAGGCAGCACATAATTTGCTGCTTCCTTTTGCTTCAACTCAACTCGAGTCGACTCGACTCGACTAGACCAGTTATGCTATCGTCGCATCTTAAGATAAGCTCGCTTTGACAGTCTTACGAGTTTATGTCTCGTTTCTATTTTGCGCAGAACACGCAAGCGACGTTTGACGATCATCGTGCTTTATATTAGGGATGGGCACGTTTAAAGTGCGACGCGAAAAACTACCGAACGATAGTTAAAAAATTTACTGTATGTACACAGAGTTTTGATTAATAATATATGATGCAAAAGTTTGCAATTTCTGTCAGGGAATGGAACCAAATAATAATAAAGTTCCGGTATCGGTATCGATCTTCCATAGATTGAAATATCGGATTTGGTTACGACGTCGGTTTTAAAAATGAAACGGTTTTAATGGTTACGGTTGCAGTTTCGGGTTTGGTTTCATTCCTTGATTTTTACACCTACAAATAGGTTTATTACAACCACAACCATAAAGCAAATTAGAGCAGATTAGCTGGTTGTTAAAACAATTTGAAAAAGCGATAGCTGTGGAAGTTTTCCAGTCTGCTTGTAAAAAAATGTAAAGCGATAACTGGTAGGGTTGCAGAAACAATGTTTAAACTGTTAATTGATTGCACTTGCGGCAGGGCCAACCCCAAGACAAAGTGCAGTGCGTAGTTGTAGTTTAAGTGGCCGAATTCGCACACTGTGCGAGGCGTCGACAGTTACATAAACCATAAACCATAAACCATCTATCAAAAGTTTCCTTGACATAAGTCTGTAAATAACAGGGTTTTTGTTTTAGTGGGTAGTGAAGATAATACAATTTCCGAGAAGCAAACCAAACGAAAACCATAAAGAAGACGTGACAAATGACTAGCTCTGCACAGTGGTACAACAGTGCCACAACAGTGGGTGCAGCACGAAGTGAACAAGTTAGCAAAAGCTTCTCATTAAAGCTCATTTCATATGCAGTCAACATAAAGCACAGCCAACACGAAATTACATGCACACGCACACCTTTGAATCACACTCAAATTGGAGCAGCTTTTGTGCGAAATTGTGTGTGTTTTATAACGATAACGATAACGATGACGATGACAATCAATCAATATGCATATTGCGATGATATACTTAGTGCGCCTCGAATCAAACTCAATCGCAATTACGCAGAAATAAAAGCTAATGCCGACTGCATACAAAATCGAATTGGCAACTTGCCCCAAAACTTCAACAAGTCCCGTATTACCCATCCATTTCACACCGCAGTTCGTGTAGTTCTTGATTAATGTTCCAATGTGCGGGTGTGGCCACTTCAAGTATAAAATATAAATTCAAGTTCTTTCTCTTATAAAGTGGCAAAATTACTGTTTTTAGCAATACGGTAGCCGAAAAAATTAATCATATTGAGAACCCTTTCACGCCATATAAACGGCGTTAAGCGTGAATACACTCATTAGATGAATTTCCAATGATGTAAACAAATTTCACGTAAAATATTCATTTATGCATATTCATGGGATTTCTGTGCATATTCATATTCATATTTGGCAGCTGGCGGTGTATTGATCGATGTTATCGATAACAAGCAAACAAAACAGACTTTTAATCAAATTAGTAGAAATAAACGTTCGATGAAGTTGATTAAAATTTTAAACACCACAAAGAAACGTTGATTAGTTGCTTATGCCACAGAAATTTCATAATTTTGTTGGCCACAATTAATAAATATTTTAATAATTTAAACATTTTTTTAAGCTTATTTTAGCTGCAACTTTTTGACCTAATTAAATATTATTTCTATGCTCCTTACAATATCTGATATCTGCGCTTCCTAAAAAAAGCAAATTGGGTCAGACGAAAAACCATTTGCACATTTTTAATGCAATTAAAAAATTTATGTTGGTGCATAAAATAAAAAAAAAAAAAAAATAAAAATTACACGATCAACACAAAATGAAAAACAACAAAGCCGAGCATCTGATACTCTTTTGCCAAGCGAAAAGACATCACAATTAATTACGAATAAATATAAAATCAGCACGAATAATTTTATATAAATGACTAAAAGAAAATTTTCAGTTCCTTCACAATTTTTTTTTATTCATTTCAAAGGCGTCTTATCCTCTAAGATACGCCAAAATAAAATTCAGCTGAAAAAGAAGCATGAAAATAGATCAAAGTGCTTTTTATTTTGCTTTCGGTTTTTTTCGAATTTAGATTTAGCATTTGATGGGGAAATATGCAAAATTATGCTTTTTTGACTCAATGAGCAACTAGACGAAGATGAACGCACCAAGATCTTGAGTAGAAATGTGTGGCAAGTGATGCATGCCCCCACAGCAGCAGTAGCAGCAGTAGCATGCGGCTGGTTGCTGTCTATCAACGCCCCGAGTCCATGCTAAATGAGCTGCTGTTGCAGCACACACACATATATATACACACACACACCCACACCCATGCCACACTGCTCAGACCGTTGCATTAGTCGAAAAAAAAAAATGGGCAAAATGAAATCAATTAAAATTCCGCACGGCACACGGAATGGACATAAGACCCGGTCCGTATTTACGCGCCATGCATGGCCTAATGAAGGCACGTCTCACCCACATGGACGTGGACGTCATCATTGCCGTCAGCTGCAAGTGGTTATACTGCCTGTTGCACCGTGAGAAATTTACATGCAAACATAAATCACAAATTCTGGCTAACAATTTACCAAATCCATCCAGGGCAAGAAAAACATATTTTTAAATAGAATAATACCAAATCTAGCATAAATAATAAAATCTATTTACATTGCGTAGTAGTTGGGAATTTATTTGGATTCTTTTTTTTTTCAGTGCATAGCTGCAATAACTCACACTCTCTGGCTAAGAAGCAATCCAATCAGTCTGTGACCACAAGGCCCAACTTGCCACTTCAAATTTGTTTACAACAACTTTGGGGCATACAAACACACATACACACACACCCATAGACACAAACACACACATACGATCATATTCACACACACACACACACACACACATACGCAGTGATCATATACGTGTTGCCATTGGAGCGCAATTCCTCAGCATTTTTGTACGTTTCAGCTTAATCACAACACAATGCAGCTTTAATTTTCTTTGGGGAGCTGCACGAAATGAAAACTCATCGTATAATAACACAATTAATGGATGGTTCTTATGTCAAGGGGTTGCAGCAACAGCAGCAGCAGCAACAACGGCGCAGGGCAGCGTGTAGAGGCTCTGCAGGTGTTACCAGTTGGACACGCAGTTGTATATAAAGACTGCAATCAAAAGAATCATCTTGAAGCTCTGCCTCTTCTCCACTCTCTCTTTCTTATTCCTTCTCTATCTCTCCTTCTCTCTCAGTCTTTCTTTGTGTCTTTCTCTACCAGTATGTCTCAGCTTCTCCCTGTCTCTGATGCCATGACATGGCCCTAACACGTCAATTGGAATTGAAATCGCGTGTGTTCTACTATATATGTATATGCATCTCTATTGCCGCCTTGCTGCATGAAGAATTGAGGCATTGAAGCATTTATAGATAGTTTCCGTTTAACTTAATTGGAATTCAAGCAAATTTATTGCACAAATAATGTAATCATATATATACATAATAGACATACAAATTGCAACCATTTAGGTGTTTATCAAGACGAATAAGTTAAAGCGATTTATAAGATTATAATTGGATGTACTTAAAAGTCTCACTTGTAATATTATAATACTAATAATGTAGGAAGATTGTAAGAACAGCAATTAAATTATGATATAATTATTTAAATATAAATTAACTTTTATTTGAAAAGAATTTCTATATAATCGAAAAAATATACAATTCTTTTTGCCCTGCCAGCAGCCGTGTAAAGTTTTCCCTTTAATTTTTTTTTTTTTTGAACAACATAGATCTATTGATTATTTATGTAATCATACATAGTTTCATGCATCTGAACGTCTGTATAAAATTATATATTCGCTTTTTGGTATTTATTTGCTTGGCATCAACTGTCAAAAGTTTTGACTGACGTTTGATTTGTAATTGAAATGGCAGCGCACATCAACATTTCTTTGCTCTTGGAGCGTTCTGTTTGTATTTTGATATGGTGTATATGGTATAGGAAAGATTATGGGTGGTCCAGCCACCACGTCAGAGCTCATAACGTCATTGTGTGGAACTTATTTCTTTTCAATTCTGTTTTTTTTTTTCATTTTCTTCCATTTTTATTTGGTGTTTTTTTTTTTGCGCACAGTTCTCAATTTCAAAGGCTAGACGACACAGACATATACGCATATAATTGAAGATTTCCTGTCTTTACTAAAGTGAATTACGCGACGTCAAGCAACAACAACAACAACAACAACAAAAAGAACAACAAAAAGAAGAAGAATAACAACAAATAACAACTACAGATGAACAACAACTTGGAAAAGAAACTCGACTGAAAAAAAGCACTTAAATTGAATAATGTCACCCAAAAGCAAAGCTATTGCACTGCAAAACATATAAATATTATACTTTTAAAAATTTAATACTTTTTACAATTTTATTTATATAATAGCATACATTTTTAATGAATATTTTCAATAAATTTATTTTATACACTTAACATTATATTTATCTTTTCTATATTTTTGTATATTGTTTTCAGTGTAGCTGCCACTGCTGAGACGGCGTTTTGAACTGCTCTGCCTGTGCTTGATGAGGATGCTCATCAGCAACAACAACAACAAAAAATATTTATAAAAAAAAGAAAGAAGTGGAAAAAAAAATACTTTTGCTGATCATACTAAGTAAGTATGTCAGCACCATCAGAAGCATCACTTGCCACGTCGGCAAGTAATTTAATCCCCGTGCAGCAAAAGTGTGAAGAGGTGCATTTGTTCATCGTATTGTCTACGCTTTCGGAGCAATCTTCAAAATATTAAATTTCATATGAATGACAGCCAGATATATACGTATATATATATAAGTACTCTACTCGTACAACTCAATTCACTGAAATGCCCAAAAATGTGATAAGGAGAGGACTGTTGTCGCTCTTCAAGTCGACCACGGGCTAAATGAGAAAAGGGTCGTCCTCACATTATAATGTGCAGGCGTTATAGGGTAAGATCCCCAAAAAACATAACCACAGCATTTCATTTTACACTTATTCACTTAAAAAATATCATTGTGTTTATGCAGCAGTAATTCTCTGCTTAAATATAAGTTCTGGGGATCCGAACGAATTGTAAAACACGAATGGAAACTACTAGCATTCAAAGTGTAATAAGAACATGATGTTATCTTTATGGATAACGCACGATAAGTACATTAAAATATTTGATTCTTGTTTACATTCGAAGTATGCCTAATCATTGTAGTAGAATTACACTCTGTCTCTGTCTCTCTCTCTCTTTTTTACTTTCCCTTAGTTTTTTCATTCGTTAAAAAGCACGATCTCGTTTGATCTCACTTGAACTGTGAAATACAAGGATATAGAGAACTATCGATAGAAATAATATCAAAAGGTCAAGCAGAAAGTTCCATTGTTTTTGCCATAAGTAAAAGATTTCCTTATTGATAATTTTCCATATTTTATTCGAAAGCAAATTTAAAAGCATTACTAACTCAAGTTGATTTATTTGCATTAATGTATTTATCTTTAATTAAAATATGACTACAGCAATATTCATAGAAAATTGGGTATATAGAATAGTAAATATCTAGAGTAAAGATATTTTATAAAATAATATATGACAAAATAGAACAAAAATAAATTAATTTAAGTTATCTTTCAGTATCATAAGACCCACTAAAAAGCGCAAATAAATCATAAACGACATTAACTAATAAAACACAATTACAAATTTCTACATACATATCTATACTTTATACCTATACTACCTATATTATATATATGTATATTACATTATATTTATTTGATTTTATATACATATGTTATCAAATTAAATAGATAAGCAAGCAGCAGATAATATTTATTATCAATTGAATTCTAGCTAACTAACTTTAGAATATGCAAAATTGCCGCGGCTTTCAAGCGGCCTCCGTGGCGCAATCGGTTAGCGCGTTCGGCTGTTAACCGAAAGGTTGGTGGTTCGAGTCCACCCGGGGGCGGTATAATTTTTTTTTTTAGGCAACAAAACAAACTGATGAACAGAAACAAAATCAACAAAATTCCTGCATAAATTGTACAAAATTGAGTTAAACTTTATTGAAGCTAGAGCTACAGAGCTTTTAATTGTTGTAGCTAGTTAAACAATAGAATCAACTTTTACTTCAGCCAATGAAAAAGCCCTCAAGGTATGCGC
The DNA here is from genome assembly GCA_037040025.1 of Sphaerogastrella javana. Taxonomy (NCBI): domain Eukaryota; kingdom Metazoa; phylum Arthropoda; class Insecta; order Diptera; family Drosophilidae; genus Sphaerogastrella; species Sphaerogastrella javana. Next base: position 7,145 of record JBANCZ010002924.1, read on the forward strand.
TGCAGGGTACCCGTAATAAAAAAAATAAAATAAAATTAGAGAGAAAAAGCATACAAAAAAAAAACATTCGTTATGGACAGACAAAAGAGCAACTTCAAAACTGGAACAAGATCGATCGATGATCACAGGCAATGCTGGACATTACAATGCGATTGTATAAATTTTGATAAAAAAAAAAAAAAACAAAGAATATAAATGACAATTCAAATATGAAAATAATGTTGAAGTAGATCTCTACTTGTACATACCCTAAGCTGTTTGTGAACACAATTATAAGCAGCTTATGCAAGACATCGAATTGGGTGTTACAGGGTATTAAGATAAATGGCACATGCCTCAAACTAGATCGCAGATCATTTCCTAGGCTAATTTGCATGCCACACGGAAACTGTTGACCACAAGCATGTTGTTGAATGAGCATTGTGAATATTGTTCAGATATATATATATATTGTGAATATTCCGAGTATTTTGCCAAGCTGATTAATGATCTAACAACATACACAGCTCAGCTCGACTTCTCCATTTAAATACAGAGGGAGAGAGAGAAAAATCTTGAAGCATTTTTGGACCAATTGAAGGCAAGTAAAGCGTTTAGAGTCAAGAGGGCATTGCTTCGAATTGTGGCAACTTGTAAAATTATAATGCTAATGCCAGATAAAATATTATTATGCAGATGCCACGATAAACACGATGCTGCAAATATAGCTCAAGAGTTGCTCGAAGGCAGAGAGAAGATTAAATAATATTTAGTTTGTTATTTTTAAAACTGTTTGCTATTTTAGTAGCTATTTAGCTAAATGAACTACGTTTATGGCTATATATTTATGATTATTACTATGAATCGATTTGGAAACAGCTTCAGGCCATTTCCACTGGGCGTGTCAAGTCACACTCATGCGAACTGCCAAGATCTGTCAGTGTATGTGTGCATGTGTGTGTATGTGTGTGTTGGAGCGTGCCTCATAATTGGCTGAGAGCTACGTGTAGCAGCCACATACAGAACAACAAAAATTCAGCCAGACCAACAGCAACGGCCAACGGCAATTATTTGGACAATGTAGTAAACGGTTTTTGAGGTTTCCACATAACTGGCCCAAAACTCTACTAACAAGCAAAAACTCCTGACCAAAAATAAAACACACCAACAAAAAGAAACACAAAAGCGAAAAACGAAGCACAACCAAAAAAAAAAAAAGACAGAAATAGTAGAAGGCTTGCAGCAGCAATGCGCGTACAAAGAGTCACATAAGCAAGCTGAAATGACACATCAGATAAGGCAATATCACCTATCGTGGAACCCGAAAAAAAATAAACGTATACCAACCAAAAAAACGCCAACTTAAACGATACCAAAACGAGCCAAAAACAGGGGAAGCTGCTGCTGCTGCCTCTGCTCTCAGTTTTGTGGCACACAAAACGATGGCGTTGGCGACGCGTTGCCGTACGTCTGCAACGTTTGCCACATTGATTGCAAGTCGCCACAATACAATGTGAGGCTGTAGTTGGAGGTATAGCTGTAGCTCAGGGTCGTTGCACAGCAGCAGCAGCAGCAGCAGCAGCCAGAAGTTGCCCCTTGGTGCCGCTGTTGTTGCCTGATTCTGAATTTGTACTTAGCAATGCAAAAAGTTGCAATGTTGTTGCTATTGTTGTTGTTGTTGTTGTTGTTGCTGCTGCTGTTGTTGTCGCTGCTTACACGAAGTACAACACAAATTGTGGTGTTGAACAACATGTTGGTTGGCTGTCGTTACCGATCCTGTGTTGCAACAATGGACAGCAACCGGGACATATGGCGTTGCCTGTCTCACATTTTTGGTCACTTTTTTTTCCATCTTGTCTTGTTGTTGTTGTTGTTTTTCGTGTGTTTTCGCTTGCTTTTGAGGGAAAAGTCTAATTGACGAGCGGGTTGACTTCGTCTGCTTGCCTATTGCCTAGACACGCACGCTTGCCACATAATGAGGCAAGCATATGGACGTTCGAATGCTTTTGCGTCTGCAGTTGCCAGTAGCCATTTCTAAATGGCATTTGGAGTTGCCCCAAAGGAGACAGACGCATGCATAAGTGATGCCAATTTTCAGGGCTTTTGGCATTGGCCAAGATCATGGCCAAGACCAAACGTTATTATTGCACCACATAGGTATAAGTTGTGCGGCAATAAATAAAAGCCCATTCGATTTTGACGAGACGCAGCCAATGTATCGAAAAAGGCAACAATAAATTGCCATTCTTTGCAACTCAACCCTTTTTTTTAATATTTTTTGTAGTTGTTGCTCTTTAGCACTTCACGTGCGAAATGAGGCAAGAAGCGGGCAACAAGGCAACTAAAAAAAAATTGCAACTTTAAATTAGGTTTGACAAGATAAATAATCGTGCAAGCACCAACACTCTCGCTGAGCCCCTTACAAAAAAAAAAGAAAAAGTCTCAGTTGTAGATGCATAAGCCTCTAAGGTCTTTCTTATAAGGTCGGTCTCCTCCCTCTCTCTCTCTCTTTCTCTCCATACTTTGTGTAAGTTGTGACCCCCATGGTAGTCTCATTATGTTGCTGTTCGTTCGATTCCAACTGCTATTTCAATTCTGTGAGCAATTTTTGTGGCAGTTGCATTCGCGCTGTTGGAAATTGCAACAGCAACAGGAAGAACGCTAAGTGTATATAATTTGATGGGAGTTCTCAGCTGTAATTTGCAATTTGCAATTGGCAATGGCATCGAGGCGTTGAAAGGCTTATTAAAAGAAAATTTTTGCAATTACACACAAAAAAAAAAAAAAAAGAAGAAAACTCCAAGGCCTGCAAAACCAAACCAAATGCCTGAAGAAGCGAATGAAAAAAGAAAAGAAACATACAATTCTCCCCACTATGGCAAAGAGATGCAATGCTTGAGATTTCGCGCAAAGCCTACGTTTCTTTATTTTTTTTTTTGAAAAACCATTTATGTTATTTGCTGGTTCTGCTGGTTTCCTTTTCTGTATTGCTGTTATTCTCTACTCTTTGCTTTTGCTCTGCTCTTTCTGAATCGTTTCTGCTAGCTTTGGCTGTGGCTATGGCTGTTTCTCTGGCGCGACTCTTGGCTCTGACTCTATAAGGCCTAGCACAATGGGGCTGGCACGAAACTCCACTTTTAGAAGGCACCTTATCTGTGCAACGGCATCATTTTTTCACACCAGCAGCAGGCAGGCAGCAGTCAGGCAGGCAGCAGTCAGGCATCAGGCTCCAAAAGGGCAGTGCTGCAGAGAACGGCATAAATATTATGGCCAAGTTGCTTTAAGCCGGACAAAAGTCAAATGCAATGCACACTAACAGATCTTATATCGGTCCGAGTACGTGGCTCAGGCAATGCCATGAAATGCTTAAACATAAATTCAACGAATACGAGAGCGCAGTCAACGGCTTAAGCCAGCTGCAGTTGCCATACACTGAAAGAAAAGGCAACATAATTTGTAAAATTCGCATGATCTTTAAGAAGAATCTTCACAAATTCATTTTCCATGCATTTCTCACAGTGCATAGTCTGGAATTGCAGACTGTAGCTTAAGTCGTTCTCCATACAATTCCGTTTCATTCTTATTCCCATTCCCGGATCCTGGCTGGTCGATATGCTCTGCAGATTAGTACGCGACATAGAGCAAAGCTTCGACTCTGTATCACTATCTTTGTCTCTTTCTATGCTGCCTTCTCTATGGTTGTCTCAGTCTCTGTCTGTTGACCCTGATCATCAGCCACAAGCTGCGCACAGAGCACTGCAATTGGACATTAGAGATCGTATTTGCCATAAGCTTTTCCTACATTTTCCTATGGTCAAAGCTCATTGTTTACTCCTCGTCCGGCCAACTCGGGCAATAAATTATCGATTATCGGTTCAATGAACTCACTATCATGGTCGTCCGTCCGAAAAAAGAAAATTACATTAACTAAAATATACATTTGTTACGCTTAAATGATGCACGCCCCTCATAAAAAAAAGCAACTGTACCACAACCACAAAATACAAAAAAAAAAAAAAAAAAAAAAAAAAAAAAATTAAAAAAAAACATATTCTATAGGTGTGAAATTTGCTGCCTCTGCATATTCCCTAAAGGGCCCCACCTGAAATGCTCCTTTATATATGATTCGTTTTTGATTCTTACTTTTTTTGAATTTTGTTTTTGGTGTTTTTTGTTTTGCTTCTTACTTTTTTTTTTGAGGACAGCTGTACAGCTTTTAAGAATTTAATTTAATACCAAGGCAATTCGCCAGGCCGCAAAACGTGGCAGGAATTTTAAATGTATTTCTCAGTTGCAGACACAGTAAAAATTTCAGACACTTTCAGAATGGCAACGACTTGAAGATATGCTCGAATTAAACAATATTATTAACAAATTTGTAATTTAAAATTAGTATTTTTAAAATACAGCAGAGTGTGAAACAATCTCTTAAAGATTAACCAACTGAATGAATTGATCTTGAACCTTTACATATTCCATGGATTACACCCTTTTTAATGCATTTTACAGGGTATGGAAAAGGCTCAAAGCAGGCAAACGCAAAGTGTGATTAACGCGTACCTGCAACTGCAAATGGAGCTGGGGATCTGGGGACCTGGAGACCTTCTTCTTGAGCGTTTCTCCTGCGTTACCCAAAGCCATGGGTCTGCCTTTTTGACACAATACCGCAGTTGAATGCCTGCCCTGCCTGCCTGCACCGCCCTCTCCTCATTGCCACAGCTTTGATGGCGTTGGCGACGTTGACAAAAACCCACGGCATTGGCATCCTTCGCCTTGTTGTTGTCGTCGTAGTCGTCGCCGTCGTCATCGTCAACATCATCGTCCAAATGCGCGCAGAAGCTGCACAAAAACTCGCCCGAAACCTCAAACTTAAATTCAAGCTGTCTCTCTGTGGCTGGCTCGATCTGTCTTTCTGTCTGTCCGTCAGTCAGTCTGTCCGACTGTTTACCTGGAGGCAGCCAGTTTTGGACCTTTCCTGTGGTTGGCAGCTTAAATGCCCAACTCGTTATGTTTACCACAATAACAGCCAAAGAAGCAGCAGCAGCAGCAGCAGCGGCATTTGCAGATAAGCAGAACGCAGGCGACGTTCAAGTTGGAGCTGCCCCTGACTCTGCCTCACCCTCTGCCACCGCCTCAGCCTCAGCCTCTGCACTTTGCATGCAACAGAGTGTCTGCCTCTTCCAACGCCCTTCTGCTGTGTGCCGCTTTATGCTGCTGCCACAGGCGGTGTATTTTTTTTTTGGGGTCCCTATTTAATGAGTGGCTGTGCCATGAGTCCGGTCCGGCTTGGTCTCTGGCGTGGCGTGGCGTGGCTTGGCTTGGCGTGGCGTAGACGAAGGTTCGCTGACTGCATCTTTTTAATAATATTGTTTACGTGACATTTGATTTATTATGAACTTTTTCTTTTGACAGATTATGTGGCGGCTTGACTCCACAGCCAGTTTGCTACTGTTTTGACTCTCAGCTTACGGCTGAGCGCTCCAACATATACTGGATTCCCTCTTCCTCACACACACACACACACACACACACTTCCTCGCTCCCTCTTTCTCCCTTCTTTTTCTCTCGGACCCTCTATCACCCTCTTTCTCTCTTTCGCTTTCTGTCACTCTGTGGCACTTGTTGACTTGGCGGCTCCATGATGCCGCCGCATTTTTTGTATGTGGCACGCACGTTTTGTGTTTCTGTTTTTGCATTCGCCAGCAAATTATGCAGTTGCTGGAGATTTAAACGCTGATGCTGCCAAATCAATTAGCCCAACTAATAAATGAGCGAAACCCAACAATTACGCGTATTTCCAATTTACAAATTAACCGGAAATCTGCCAACAGCACAGAGCCAACACTTTTACTCAAGGCCAAATTGCATACGTTTTTTTTTTAGGCATTTTATATTCATATTTGCCACGCTGTTGCAGGCTTTAATTAACTGCGATTTAAAGTTGCAACAATTGAATTATTCTATAAAATTTCCTTATAAACAATGCGAATTTATAGTGTTTTAGTTTGAGTGAATTAAAGCTCTATGTTATCGATTATCGATTGAATTATTCCACAATTTTCTTTATAAACATTATGATTCTATAATATTTTAGTTTAAGTGAATCAAAGCTCGATATTATTTTTATTTTTTTTATCATTCTAGTTCTTTTCATTGTTTTCCTCTACGCTTTCATATCGTTCCTATCGATTCTCTTCAATGTATTCAACAGAAATCAAATTTCAGTCTATCGAATTTTCGATTCTGTACGATTGCCTTTAAGAAATTTATTGATCTGTTGCTGCCCTTGTTACAGATTTTGAAAATTTAAATTAAATTGAAGTTCTATGTAACGGGGAGACTGTTTTTATGTTTATTTTTTTTATGTTGTGCTATGCTGAAAAGCATTAATACTACATCAAGTTAATGTTGGTCTTTAAGTATTTCGTGTTTTTCCTTTTGTCTGTGTATCTCTGTGTGTGTATGTGTTTTTTTTTAATATTGTCGTTTGATTCGTTACGATTATTTACAGAGAACTCAAGTCAGAGAGTTCTCTACATTGTCGTTTTAATTAAGAACCAGTTTTATTTCTTCTCGTTCCTTTTCCTTTTTTTTCGATATTTACAAATTAAATGTTGATAAGCAAAAGTTCTCTCATTCATTTTGTTTCATTTCGTTTCGTTTCGATTCGAATTTTTTTTTCGAATTTTATTTTGTGGCATTGCCTCGTTTGACTTGTGGGTGCAATGCGGCATTACGTCTAAAAATATTTAATTATGTTGCATGCAACAGGCTCTCGATCTCCCTCTCTCCCTCTCTCCCACTCTCTCGATCTGTGGTTGTGGCTTTGGGTTGTTGACTATTCGACTGTTGCCTGTTTGTTGGTTATCGTTAAGAGTTTAATCTTTATGGGTTATGGCTGCACTCGAGTCGTTAGGCTCAGTTTAAATAGGCAGTTTGGCTATGGCTATGACTATAGCTGTAGCTA
>JBANCZ010002925.1:0-12500 GCA_037040025.1 Sphaerogastrella javana
TATAGGTACAGCTACAGTTATAACTATAACTATAGCTGCAGTCACAGCTAAAACTATAGCTGTAGTCACTGTCACAGCTACAAACACAGCTATAGTCACAACTAGATTCACAGCAAAAATCACAGCTACAAGTATATCTGTAATCACGGTCACTGTTATAGTTACAGGCAATACTGCAGTCACAATCACAGTCACTGTTACAGCTACAGTCGGAATTATAGCCACAACTGCAACTAACTAGACTAGCTAAAGTCACAGTCACAGTCACAGTAACAGCTTTAGCTACAGCTACACTTATAGCTATAACTATTACCAATAGCTGTTACTCATACACACACTCACACTCACACACACTCACACACAATCACACTCACACACATCGTTTCACATGATAATGAAGCAGTAATTCCAATAAGTGTGACTATCGCTTTTACTGCGGGCCGCACGACCCAAAACGTCTCCACACACACATACTCCGCACCCCCAAGCCCCGGGCATCCAAAAACAAAAAAATGAGATCTCTTCATGCTGATCATCACGAACAAGTAATTAAAGCGAAACAAGTAATAAACAAACAATAAGCAAAAGCCAAAGACAAGACTCAAAAAAAAAAAACTCAAAAACTCTAAACTTCAACTCCAGCTCCATCTCCAGTCACAACTCCAGATATAACTCCAACTCCAGCTTCAGCTACAACTCCAACTCCAACTACAACTCCAGCTTTAGCTTCAGCTTTAAATCCAATTGGAATCAAGTCCAAGTCAAGACGCCGACGCCAAGCTATGCAAAGCAAAGCAAAAGTGAAACCAAAGAACCATCAAAAAATAATACAAAAAATTTAAAAAAAAAATGTAAAAAAATAAAAAATAAAATAAAAAAATAAAAAAAAAAAACGGAATGAGTGTAGCAAAAGCGCAGCTCGCTTCCCAATTAAACTTGACAAATGTGGTTGACCACACGCACGCATGGCTCAACGGTATTGGAACTGGGAATGGGATTGGGATGCGGATTGGAAATGGTCATGGGCATGGGCATGGGTTGAGCAGGGGCATGAGCATAAGCATTGGAAATGATCATGACTTTGGGTAGGGGGTTAGGAACCAAATGAATGAGAGAGCCAAAGAGAGAAGAAAGTGAGAGAAGAAAGGAAAGAACGAGTGAGGGAAAAAGTGAGAGATCAATTGAGGGAGAAAGACTTGAGTAGGGAGACATCGTGACTGGGTTGCCTGTATATGTATCTATATGTCACTCACTCGCATAAAATAATCAAAAAGAACCCCCCCTCACCCTTTTCCCCACTGAAACAGACACGACAGCGACATGTCAACTGCATGACAAGCACATCAGCATCCAGAGGGTCCCCAACTCCGAACTGCAACTGCAGGCACAATCCACAGTCACAATCCACAATCCACAAACACAATCCATATCAGCTGCGGTCATTTCAAATGTCAATGAGCGCCACAAAACATTTTCTTCTCTCTTTTCTTTTCGTCTTCTTTCTTTCCCTTTGCTATCCCTTCTCGGGCAGATCACGCAATTTCAAGCTGTGCTAGCCATAAGGGTGTTAGTTATGTGCCTCAATTAACGCCAAGGAGTATTAAATCGGGCCACTTTATGCCGCCGAACTGACAGATCAGTTAAGATATGTTTCAAAGAAGACTTTGAGAGAGAAGGAGCGAGAGGTAGAGGAAGAAACGAGAGCATAAACTTGATAAGAACTAAGCGAAAAGTGGGCTAAACTTGCGATATGTATTAAGATGTCATATAAAATGAACTATATAATATTATGATCTATAAATATTTACCATTTCAAAGATAGAGACTGAGAGAAAGGGAGACAGAGGGAGAGAGAGAAAGAGAGACTTGAAAAAGGTTGACAAGAACAGATAAACTAGATCAACTAAAAACTGAATTAATCGTTTGATATATCCTAAGATGTTATACAAAAAGAACAACATAACATTATGAACTATATATATATATATTTAAGATATCAGAGAGAAGGTAGAAAAAGCGCGAAAGAGATAAAGAACTAGAAGAAGGCATTAACATGATCAACTAAAAACAAAGCTTAAATTTTGGTATTTGTTTACATGTCTTGTAAAATGATCTATATATTATTTAAGAATTTAGAGAGAAAGAGACACAAAAAGAAGGTAGACAAAGAGTGAAAGAGAAAGAAAGACTAGAACACATAAACTTGATCACATAAAACTGAGCTTAACTTTCGATTTATGCTTCGAAGTCTTGTAAAATGATCTAAATACATTATCATATATTACAATGCTTGAAAAATAAGCGATATATGCATACTTAGCATATGAGCTTATTAGTTAATCTATTCAACTTGGTATAAATGCGGCACGAGCGCATGCAATATGATCGATATGGAAGGAAACCTGTATTGCTGTTTACGCCAAAAGTTCACTTTCAGCACTATATTTAACTAGTTGGAATTGTATTTAGATAAGCCCCGGTAAGTCCGTGATACGTCATAAATTAGTCACAGTGAGCGTAATTAATAATCTAAGCTCATTTTTTACGTGCTTCTACAAGTTTATTCATAACGTGTAAATGCATAAAATTCTAATAAATAAATCTGAAATGCATTCATTAATTAATCAATGTATCTGGTGTACTCGATTACGTTTTTTCAAACTGTATCGTGTGCTCGATGCTCATGAATTGCTTAGCCAGCGGACAAGCGTTGGTAATTTTTCATTATTATTAACTCAATTTAGCAAATGTATTGGGTGCAGGTGTCACAACAAATGTTAAACGTGCAATACGAACAAATTAGTTATTACATTAAACAAATCAATGCGCGTAAAAACCAATAACAAATCAATTCAATGAATTCAATGCGTTGCCAGACTGAAGATATATTTAATATATTTATACTTTTGTTTTTGTGGTAAGCTGAGCTCATTTTGAGTGGCACAGCTGACCGCAAATTGAGTTGATCGATAAAAGATACGAAAAGGTGAAGTAGATACAGCTAAAGATACAAAAAACTGAAGCAGATACAGTTGAAGATACACATTCAGATACAAAAGTATCTTTTGCTTAAAAAGCGACAGATACAAATACAGATACAGATACAGATATACAGACACAGATAGAGGTTCTATTACATATACAGATACAGAAACCAATACAAACACAGTTACAGATACAAAAGATACAAAAAAAGATACAAAAGTATCTTTTGCTTAAAAAGTAACTGATGCAGATGCCCACGCAGATACAGATGTATCTTTTGCTTAAAATGTAACAGATACATTTGCAAATATCGATATAAATACATCTATAGCTCGTTCAGTGACAGATACAGATACAAAGATACAGATTGAGGAGCATGGAGCAATAAATAAACGATTAAAAGACCACAAACAAATGAATTCTGGCTGCCGTCAGGTTTAATTAGTTTTCAATAAATTCTTTTGTCGATTTGTTGTTGCTGTTGTTGTAGTTGTATTGTAGAATTGCTGTTGTTGTTGTTGCAAGAACCGTCTGTAGTCATAATGAGGCTTATTTTGATTATTTGTTTATTTGTTATGTGGCCTGTTTGGGGCTTTTAATGCATGTTTATGCCCCAGCGATTGACTGTTCGACTGACTGACTGACTGACTGACTGATTGAATGAATGAGTGAATAAGTGAGCAACTCTGAGCTAACTGGCAGTCACCTCGTGCCAAAGATTGATCGCATTTGTGTATCTGCGCCCTGTCAAGAGCGACAACAACAAAACATTCATATATGCGGTATATATACATATATGAAATACCTGCCCTGCCCACTTTTGGGCACACGTTTATTAAACGAATATGTATATAGACTCTGCTCTGCTCATGTATGTAGAACGAGTATTCACATATTGGTATTCGTTCGCGGTCGATGATGAATGAAGTCATTTGCTTGTAGAGAAATATTTTGACAGCTGTAAATATTTTGACGGTGCGGACCCCCAAAAAAGCCGTAAAAACAACGAAATTGAAATCTTTCTCGATTTCCAAATTAACACAAATGAAGTTATAAAAATGATTTTTATATTTCATCTGTATTGATACATAATTTGATGTGATGTGATGTGATGTGATTTGAGTTGTGAATAGGTTTCGTTAGCCAAATGCGGAAACTTGTCCAAACGCTGCGACTTTGTACGATTTCACTGGGTGGTCTCTGAGATCTGAGCTCCAAAAGCTTACCTATGATACGTTTTGTTACCCTATGGCTATTGCCATAGACCTTTTGCATATAATCAAAACATAACTGGAATTTTTGGCAACAAAAACAAACACATGAGCCGTAGTTTTAGTGTGAAATTGAGCGTATGTTAAGCTAGGCATTTGGTTTTTTTTTTTTTGTTTGTTTTTTTGTGAGCCGACAAATACCCTGTAATTAATTGCATATGGGCTACTTCATAATTTTACTATAATTTATTATGACTGGGCCCTAGCAGCACTTGAACTCATTTTCAAAGCTTTTAGATATTCTAATTTGAAGAGCGACTTAAACCAGTTTTCGTACCATATCAACTTGGGCACTTGTCTCAATGAAAACATCATTTTTCATGTAAATAAATATCAGATTTCAAGGTTATACAATCTTCAATGCGATAAATCTTTGAAAACGTGCACAAAACGTATCGATTTAAACGGCAAATTAGACACCCAAGTAGCTACAATTTGGTATACATATCAAACAGACACACATTGTATCACAGTGTAGCGTGTGGCGGCGCACCGTCAACACAATGCGATCAAATTTGGCATATAGATATACCCTAGCATAGTATTTAGTCGGGTTGCAAATTTCAATTTGATGGGTTAATTAGTCGCAGAGTTATTCAAGCTTGAACAAGGTGTTATGATAGGGTAGCAACTACCCAATTGTTACCATCTAGTGTAGGTTAGCTGCAACTGTTAAAAGTCAAGTTTTTTTTCTATATATCATTCTTTATTAATATTGGAACTTCACTTTCATTAACATTTAAGGTTGTTCTCTTACAGCTAGCCCATGTTAACAGCTCTGTTAATTTAACAGTTGCTGATTTCCAATCTTTCCTTTTGTTGGTCTCGGTACAACGTTTAGCAGAGCTTATGGCAACAGCAGCAACAACAATTTTGGGCCTAATGGAACGGTGCAGTCAACAACAGCAACAACACTATTAACAAGAACAACAATAGCAACATCTACAACGGCAGCAACATCTACAACAACAACAACAGCAGCAGCAGCAGATCGCATTAACCAAATGCGGTCAAGAGGCTCAGTTTAAACGACATTTTTGCTGTCGCTGTTGCTGATACGGTCCCGTTTTGGTACTGGCAAACTCTTGGCCAGGCCCAAAAAGCATTGGACAGTTTTATTGCCAATGCGAGGTGCATGGCTCATGTTATTGTTGTTGTTGTTGTTGCTTATGTTGCTGCTGTTGAGGTCTTTTAAAGGCGTAAGCAGTTACAGTTGTTGTTGTTGGCGCTGATGTTGGTGCTGATGTTGCTGCTGCTGTTTTTGTTGGTGCTGCTGCTGTTGTTATTGTTGTTGTCGTTTCTGTTGTTGCAGCGATAACTAAACAGAAATTAATTTTTGTCACTTCATAAATCGCTCGACTGATTGCCATGGCGATTGATGCAATTATGGCCATAGCTATAGGAATGTCTTCAAGTGTTCCAGAGGTGTTTAATCTATATATCTATATAGACTTATATTGATACCATAAACTCTATATGTTCTATATAGATTGCGCTATTTATATATGAACTTTAGCTCTTTAAGGATAGATGTATCAAAAAGAAGTAGACGACTTCGATAAAACATTCAGTCAAACGTTCAATCAAACGATTAGTTAAACGTTCAATCAAACTTTTAGTTAAACGTTCAATCAAACGCTCAATCAACCGTTTAATGAATCGTTGAATCAATCATTTTATATACCTTTTAATCAATTGTTCAATCATTCAATCAATCCTTCAATGACTCAATTTGAGTTGCAAATAGTGGGGGGTCTTCTATATACCCTACCCTAGTTTCAGGGTTGTGCACCTTGTCGTGTGATTATCATATGACGTGACAGTGGCGCATATTTGTGCATGTATAGAACTCATAAATATATATGTTACTAGGCCCTACTAACATTATGATTATTATGATTATTATGATTTTTGTTGCTGCTTTCGTTTCTGTTTTTTTTTTTGCGTTTCAAACGCAAATTGTCTGAGCGCCTTTTTATAGGCCACAAAAATTAAAGTTTATAGCAAAATTTTTAAAGGTATTTATGATATTTATGGTATTTATAAACTATAAAAAATAAAAAAGCATCTTTATGTCATCGTCTAAATATTAAGTAACATTTAACTAAATCCGAAGGGGCAAACGATGCAAATAGAGTCATAAAGCCTTAGTCACGTTTGCTGACTAACTAAATGGCTAGTTAAAGCGCTTAAACACATGCTAAATGCAATAAGTAGAAAAACCTCAATAAAAAACAATACAAAAAAACATATACTAAAAGAAAAACCGAAGAAAAACCAAAGAAAAACCTGCGCTTACCACGTGGAAAATTGCGCCTAAGTAGGACGCAAATTATAGCCAGAGGCGGCGTTTATTGATTTGCCTAGAAGGTAAAGGGGGGCGGGGTGGAATAGTAGAGTGTGTAGGAGTTATAGTGTGAGAGTGGAGAGTGCTGGGAACTGATGTAGAGAAGTAACAGCTTGGGGGAGTGGCAGGTAGTGTAGTAGATAGGTGAGGTCTAATAGCTCCATCAACTCAATCATAATTATGAGCCAACTATATATCAATTGCCCAAATAATTATAGACTGCAGTTGAGGTGTGTGGGCTGCATTTTCCAATTTTCCAATTTTTTCTATTTTCACAATTTCCTAATTTCCCAATTTCCTAATTTCCTATATACCGTACACCCATATACCTATATTGAAAGGTAGAAAATGAAAAATACATTGAATGAAGTGCGCATTTTAATGGGCGAAAGTGGCTCGAGCTAAGCTTGAGAAATGCTAAGAAAAATCTAGAAAAATTATTAAGATAGAGAGAGAGAGATTGAGAAAGGAAGATAGAAAGAGATAGATTTATTTAAAGAGTTAGACATAGAGAAATATGCGTTTAAAGAGCGCAAATATCTATGGAATCTTCTGCTATTCTATCTGATGTTGCTGCCACTGTGTCTGCTGATGATATAGCTGTTGTTGCTGCTTTTGTTGTTGTTGTTGTTGCTGTTGTTGCTGTCGCTTTAGCTGCTGCTTGTTCTGGTTTCGCATCTGGCAAATCGTTGCGGTCAATTTGCTAAGCAAATTTTGAGATTGCGAGGCGAAGCGAAAAACTTTTCCAAGCAATTTTGCAATTGCGCGGAAAATGCTTCAAGTGCGGCATAAACGCGTTGCAAAACGTTGTTGTAGGTAATTGCAATAACAACAACAACAACAACAGCAACAACGGCAACAACAACAACAATAGCAACAACAACAACAACAACAGCAACATAGAGCATTGAGTCTCTTCTGATGGGTAATTGAAATTCGTTTGTTTATGTTGTCATTGTTGTGGCAGCAGAAGTCGCTGCTTGTGTTGCTTTCGTTGTTTGTTGTTCATTCTTTCAGTTGTTGTTGTTGTTGTTGTTGTTGTTGCTGATGATGTTGCTGATGTTGTTGTTGTTGTTGTTGTCGCTTGTTGCTTGGGTAAATTGAAAATTACTTAATGGTTCAGTGGCGATGGCTGCTGCTAATGTTGTTGCTGCTGTTGTTGCTGCTGCTGTTGCCTCTACTTTTGTTGTTGCTTCTGTTGCTTCTTCTTCTTAATCTTTTATTTTTTTTTTAGCTACTGTTAAATGAGCAGCAATTGGCATAGAAAAGCGCAAATTGTTGGCCGCTTTGCAGCTTGGCTTAAAGTTTTACGCGCATTTTGTTGGCTGTCTTGGCCGTAATTGGCAGCCAAAAGGCGGCTGTCGTCGCACTTATCGCATGCGAGAGTGTTAACACTCTACATTTTGCAGGTGAATAGAAACAAGCGGAAGCAATGTTTAACAAAACTATCCAAGCCTTTCTTGCTGAGATATAATTGTATCTAAGCTTATATTAAGCAACTATAATCAATTTCAAATACTGAAATATATAAACTTTATAAACACTTGAAGTTCTCAACGTTTTGATTAAATAATATGTTAAAAATCTTTAAATCTGAAGCCTGAAATAAATTTGAAACTTCTTTATAATTTCTTTTAAAATACAAAACAATTTTATCAAAAAATTCAACCTTAAAGATTTAGTTCCTATGCTATCTAGATAAAGGATATAGAAAAATAATATATATTATATTATATACAACTAATTCGATATGCAACGTTGCAAACGGTACAATTTGTCAAATTAACACCTATTTGCCAAACAAAATGCATGATGAAAGAATTTAATAAATCCAACGTTTTGTCACGTTGACTCTGGCAATTTTTCAAAAGCGTCAAATTTATACGTTTCATTTTGGAATTTCGTGTATGCATTTAAAAAAAAATAAAAAATAAGAATAAATAAAATGAATAAATGATATTTGCCATTTATGTGGCGATTTTGAGCGCAAATCTCACGCTAAATCATTGTTTGCAGCTGAAAGACAACAATAAAAACAACCAACAAAAAATGAGAGAGACTGGAACGAAGCCTCAGACCTCGGTTACAATCACAGGCGCAGGCCTCAAACTCAGGCTTCAGACTCATATCTCAGTCACAGACCTTAGCACCGGCTTTAGCTATAGCTGAAGCTTGAGCTGGAGCTGGAGCTGGAGCTGGAGCTGTAACGACGACGCCAGCGCCTACAACATTCATTCAAATTATGGCACCGCAATGCGATCGAGATCTCGTTTTAGTCACGCTAAATTTACAAAAGTTTAAATGAAAAAGCAGCAACAGTAACAACAACAACAACCATACAGTAAACACACCTCAAAAAATACATATATATATGGCAGGCATGGTATATGGTGCCTATACATAAAAGAGAAATATGGAGTGTACAGTGGTAAAAAAAAAACCTTACGTTTTCTGCTTAATTAGCGAACGCGCGACAAACCCACCCAAAAGCCCAGATTTATGCGCTCAAACTGAACCGATGTATATATATACAACAGCTTGTAGCATGAGAGTGTATTGTATTGTATATATATGTACATATATATCATATATATAGTACTGAATACGTTACAGTTGGCTGACAACCCGAGGCGCAGTTAATGACACAAAATGAGCGCCTGGACATTAATCAATGTAATGAGCAAATTGCAGCGACAAATTGTCTAAGTATAGGGTATCTTTAAGCACATACAAACGCAAATGAACAAACTTGCAATTTTCTATTAAAACATGAACTTAAAAACTTAATGTAAAGAGACACAGAGAGAGAGAGAGAGAGAGAAAATAGAGAAAGAAAAAATTTGTAGATTGAGATTTAAAACAATTCTATAATTTTGTAGCATGCTATTAAATACATATAGCACGACTAAAGCTCAAGAATATGTAAAATTTTATAGCATGAATGATCTACAAATGTGTATTTGTTTACAAAACCTATACTAATATTAATCACAATGACTAGTTAAATCATTGCTTTGATTTATTTACAATGCGCGGCTTCAACTATTAATTATAGCTAGTTTTTATAGCTATTAAAGCTAGATATATGCATATATATATAGCCATAGCTATCACATATCTATATCTATATAGTTGTATATTAAATATTAAATAATAAATTATAAATAATAAATATTTATAGAATTCATAGCATATATAATTAAATGTAAATTTATTAAACAATTTCCTGGCTGAAATGCCAAACGTTTCCTCTTATTACTTTAGCCCTAATTAAGTCGAATATGGCTAATTCATGCACTCGCTAAAGTTCTAAACGACTATATAGTCGTAAGCTACCCTGTAAATTGTCCATATAATAAATGGCTATACATACGATTTGATTTATGGCCAGAAAATTAATATTATTCAGACAAAAAGGGAAAAATGACAAGTGAAAAATCGCTAGAAAATCCAATGATAGTGGGGATTATTATGGGCAAATGCCACGCCCACTTAGCCATATTTCCTTGTAGTTGGCCATATCAAATTATTAGGCAAAACGATTACCAAAAATTCTTTGCGGTGGCATAAACTAAATTCATGAGTGCCATGATTGTTTTACTACCCTCTAAGATAGAGGGAGAGGGTGAGAATGAGAGAGAGTAGGTGCGGGGAGGGAGTTGAGGGTTGAGGGTTGAGGGGAGTTTGTACTGTGGGCTGAGGCACGCGCATAATGAGCTTAAGTTATGTTACATAAGCCATAAGGACATAAAAACCACTCGAGCAGACACTTCATGAGTGCCAAATGCCAGTGGCAACAGCACTATGAGGGGAGGGGAACATTGAGGGGGAAGGGCAAAGGGTGTGGGGTGCAGGGTGGGTGTTCAAAGAGAGCAAAAGGGAAATGGAAAATGGGAAACGGTTAGTGCATGTTTAAGGGCGCTACATAAACCCTAGACTCTATGGACAACTGCTGTTGCTGGTGTTGCTGCTGTTGTTGCTGCTGCTGCTGTTGTTGTTGTTGTTGTTGTTGTTGTTTTTGGGCTGTGGTGTAAGCGCTTCATGGCTGTTGCCCTTTTTTTGGTGGTTGCAAACTAATGAGCTGCAGATTGACGCCGTACTCCCATAGAGGAGAAAGGAGGGAGGAAAGAGTAGAGGAGATTGAGGAGTGCTGAGTGCAAAGTGAAGGGAAAAGGGAGGAGAGGAGTGTACGTTGTGTGTGTTGGTGTGGTGTGTGTATGTTGCGTCTGTGCTCTGTGGTTGCCAGTTCTGTTTGCTCAACTGTTTACGAGCCACTCAAGCACTCAACTACTCAACACTCACACTCACACTCACACTCACACTAACGCTCACACTCACTCCCCACACGGCCACTCGAAACATTCATTGTGTTTGCTATGTGAAAGCGAGCGTTGCGCTATCTCTTTCTCTCACCCTAACCCTCAACCTTACCCTCTCTCTCTCTCTCTTACCCTATCTTTCTCTCTCTCTTTCCCATACTCTCTCCTTCTATCTCTCTCTTGCTCTGCTCTACAGTTGATTACATGCCATAGATATATTATATCCCTTGGATTAGTTCAAGTTTGAAGTGTTTTCTGGCATTATGCTAGGGATTTATGCTATCAAAACAATTAATTAATTTATTTCAATTGTTTTTTTTAATAATTAATCACAATTTGTGTGCATAAGTTAATCGATATGATGGTTTGAAATACTCCATATACTCATTGTATTCTTTATATAATATTATACTATATAGTCTGTACAAACTGTATAACACTATATACATACAAACTATATACTACTACATATCTGTATATATATATGTACTTCGAAGGGGGGACAGATACATTTCATACACGATATTTGATATTGCGTATACTTTATATATAAGGAATTTAATTTTTATTGTTCCGGTATCGGTTTAGATATTCGATAAATTAAAATATCGATTTAGAATACGGTTTGGGTTATTCAAATTGAAACAGTTTTAACGGCTACGATTATTAATTTGCGTTTAGTTTCTTTCCATGCTTCGTATACTCTTTAAGCTTCATTTGCTTTATATACTTCATATATACTTACTCTATATAACCTATATGCTGAATATACTATATATACTCTTTATAAAATATTTTAATACACCTCGTGTAGAGTAAACGAGATTACATAATTTACATAATCATTGTACTCATTATACTCTATATACCTTACTCTTTATACTCTTTATAGCATAGAGTCTATATAATCTATATAAAATTTATAGTCTTTATAGGGTATATACCCTATCTAATACATATGATAATTTTAATGTATATAGTCTTCATACTCTATATAACCTGTGTATATATTACATATTATCTATTATACCATGTAATCTAATACCCTGTACTCTATATAATCTAAAGTATATAGATTAATATATTCAATTATATATACCCTAAATATCTGTACGACTTACCTGAGCTTGGGCGATCGCTGTATCGCGTGCAGTAGACCCACGCGGGCCACACGATGGGCGTGGCACTGTTTGTTGTTGTTGTTGTTGCTGATGTTGCTGATGTTGTTGTTGCTGTTGCTGATGGGTTTGTGGCATCCTCTGTGGCTTTTGCATGCGCTGGCGATGTGGCACTAGGAGACTTGACCAAATCCACAGCGCACAAATTGCTGTTGCTGCTGCTGGTGATGTTGTTGTTGCTGATGTTGCTGTTGTTGTTGTTGTTGTTGTTGGTGCTGCTGCTGGTGGCCGTGCTGTTGGAGTCGTTGCTGTTGCTACAGATGTTGGCCAGCGAACTGGAGAAGCTCAAGCTGGGCTGCGTCTGCATCGTCGTCTGCATCTGCGTCAGCTGCAGCGCCTTCGACGTCCTCCTGGGCGCCTTCAATGTTGTCGCAGTCCCAGCAGCAGCAACAGCCGCAGC
>JBANCZ010002926.1:0-14077 GCA_037040025.1 Sphaerogastrella javana
TTATACACTGATTGCTTGGTTTGAGTTAGCCATTATTAAGTAACTAACTGCAAACACGCGACTAATTAAATATGCTAAACAGTTGCACTCATGCCACAAATTATAAAATTCTCGAGAGATTGCACTTTGTACGCCATAGAGAGTATTCACTGCACTGGAGAAACGGAAACCAAAATAAAAACCATAACACATGACACTATCGAATATCTATATCTTTGGTTGGGTTTCAGGCACTGTTTACCTATAGCGAATTCAATATGTAGCATTGATAAGAATTTTTGAAACTATATATACATATATACAAGTTGAAACTATTACAGCCAGTTTGAACTGGTATATGGTGGCGATAGCGCCAGATTAGCAAGCACAGGATGCCTGAATCATGCGACAAATATTGCCACTACAGCCAGATGTTTCCATTGAGTCAAGTGGTTCTATTTAAAGATCTATAAACAGTTAAGACGACTTATCAAAAACGTTTAGATTTCAACTTGCATTAATGGGTGCTTGAGTTTCTGCCTCAAATCTGTTTGAGATAGATCGTTGAGATAAAAGCAATATCTTTGATAATCTGTGTTTTAATTTAATGAAGCCATGAACTTTCATATGATGATGATACGCCACGATTCGATTCGCTTCGCTGTACTTGAGTGGTTTCATCGGGTGACTTCGAATATACAATCGACAATCGCAACATTCGCAATAATACTCGTAAGAGTTCTGACCATATTCAATTAACGCCTTTGACCAAAATTCAATTTCATTGAAAGGCTTCCGTATGCGACAAAAGGCCACAAAGCAAACACTATAAACAAATACAACAACCAAAATGGCAACAACAATAGCAAACGCATAAAACTAGAACTGATTTTGGTTTATTAATGATAATACTGCTATGACTATATGCCATATGGTATATGGTATATGGTATATAGTATATGGTCTATGGTCTATGGTATATGGTATTGGGGGTTGGGGTCGATTTGCAAATTGCGACAGTTTCGCTTTATCATCTCATCGAATATGTACATAATGTTTTGTTTATCCGTAGTCTATAGTCTGTAGACTATAACTATCGATCGAGACAGTCTGCTGCTGCTGCCAAAATATATCTATATATATAAATAATAGTAAACTTGTTTTTGGTCCATATGATTCTAGCTAGGCGGAAATTAAATTGGTAACGCTACGTTCAGGCCAGCCTCCGATCTGAGCTCCGCTGAGTCGAGCTCTTCTTTTTTTCAGCTTCTTTGTCAGAGCCAAACGAATCCGGAAATAAGTCTGTATTTTGTTTGTGTGTGTGTGTGTGTCTCTGTGTGTGATTGGCGGCGATTTTGAATTTCAAAAATTTACAAAGATTTATTCGGCGATGTTTCTAATTCGATTCGTAAATCTATTTCCGTTTATTGACCCCATTGGATGAGCACAAAACCTTGGCTCTCAAAAACCCGTCCGAATTGCGTTACAAAGTTCAACTGATTGATGACATTTACATTGACCATAAAAATGAAATCAAAGCTCTATTCTACATACAACGTAGCTGATGAAATACTTAAGATCTTTGCACAAATTACTCAGATCTTTTACGTCTTCAACCTGTTCGCGACGACACGACAAAAGAAAGTTCACGGTGATTCAGCGTTTTTCGGCGTGTAATGGCTGCGAAAAGGGTGGGGGTTAGCCACAAGCAGGGGGAAGAGGGTTGGGGTGTTATTTTGAAGCTCGTCACAAGGTTAACATTAACCAAGGTCCGCGAATTCTTGTGCCACATTCATTAAACGCAGCTCTGACAGAGATTGCAGCTCTCGGAAATGAATATTATCACGTGTGAATTGCGAATGTACAGACAGACGGACATACAGACGGACAGACAGACAGACAGTGAAACAGTATGTAAATGTGAATGGCTCCTCGTTGCTGTCGCTGTTAACAATGCGACAAATATAATGCCCAAAAATACACACATACTTGAATTATCTCTCTGGTGGCAATATTACTTGAAGCAATAACAATACAGTGCAACTGATACCCTGTAATTTAATACCAATAACATATTCCGCAGTCAGCAGTCAGCAGCTGCATTTATCGATTGTAACAATAACACCAGTTAGATCTATGTAATCGATAGCTTTAACAGCAGTTCGATTACATGGCATGTTAATTTAGAGTTATTTAACAGCAATAATAATTTGGCACTTGGAATTAACAGCGCATGTTCATTAACAGTAATTTAACAGCAACAACAACTGCAGCAGTAAGCAAAAGCAGCAATTAGATAGGTAGCTTTAAGAGCAGTTCGATTACGTAACATTTTAATTAACAGTAATCTAACAGCAATAACATATGCTGCTGTAAGCAATTACAGCCATTATTACATTCGATTCTTTAGTCTTAACAGTCGCTCGATTACAGCGCATGTTAATTAACAGAGTGTGGCTGTGATGAGATGAGCTTTGAGCCGATAACAGCTGTTAAAGCAAACAATGTGAACAAATTACAAAACAGCTAAACACTTAAGCACACAAATAATTAGCTAATCTACCCTTTTCAAAGCTTTTAATTGTGAAGTATTGAAACATATTAATTTTAGTATATAATATGCATACTTTTTTCTTTGCATATTTAAAAACTCTGCATATAATTTGGAAACACTTCCGTTGTATTTGACCCCAAGTTAAACAAAAAATCGTTTGACCCCAGCGCCAATGGCGGAAGTGTGTCAGAAGAGTAGAACAATAACAACAACAACAGAAACAACAGATTATTTAGCTATAATTGCCGGGACTAATAATTTCCGTTAGACGTTTATCCAACTGATCCAATGCCTTAGTGATAAACTTATTCTTCCTGTTAGCCAAATTGACAAAACTGACACGCGGACGCGTTTCATTCATTGAGCGTTTTGAGGCTTTCATAATAATACTGTATAATGAGTATGGGCAATGAGTGTATTCATGGGTGTGTACTATTTGGTTCTGGCCATAAACGAGATTAAAATTCCGCATTATGCTGTCACGATGACGTGCCACGCACCCTCCCAACCCATGTGTATAATTAGAGCCTAGGCACAAGTGCGCCATGATTACTCAGAGAATCACAAACACCCACAGAGAGGCAGAGAGACAGAGAGAGAGAGGGACACAGAAAGAAAGAGAGATAGACAGAACGTCACTGAGAGAGAGAGAGAGAGAGAGAGAGAGAGAGAGAGAGAGAGTGAGAGAGAGAGAGGTAAATAAACAAAGAGCAATATTCAGATAGTTGTATGCGTAGTATGGGTAGTTGGCTAACACCAGTGCATGATATGTGGATCTAACGCATAGATCGTTAACAATACGTTAACTATACGAACTTGGGTAGCTTGAGCAGATACCGAGACTGAGACTGCGATTGAGACTGAGTCTGCCATCTCTTTCTGGCTCTGATGGGTTGGCGGCCAAGCAGTTGGTTCATGGCTAGCCAGTAGTACAAAGTCCGAAAACTCGAAATTCCACACATAAAGCAACCTACACACACACACACACACACACACACACACACAAAGAGAGAGAGATACACAAACTACACAATTTTACAAATCGCTAAATCATGACGACGGCGCAACGACAGGCGGCAGCAGGCGGCGAATTGACAAAACGGCGAGCGGCAAGTGGCAAAACGGAGATGCCGATATATTCATTCACGAACATTCTACGACAGAGTGCCTAAAACTGATTCGAGATCAAAACAATAGTAACAGCTACAACAGCAACGATAACTGCCACAATAACAACATCTACAGAGATTTCCTCATTTATGCACCGATTCCGGAATATCTCTAGATACTTGTCGTATATCGAGCATCGCACATCGAACATCTGAAGTTTGCCTCTTTTTTCGGCTCAATGTGAAATCAACGCTAATTGAGCACTCGAAATTAATTAGCCATAAGTTGTACTACACTTAAAAAAAAAACATTCAAAAAAAAAAAAAAAAAAAAAAAAAAAAAAAACAAAAAACATAAACAAAAAACAAAACAAACTAAAACAATAACAACAACCAAATATGGCAAATGTGACGTCAGTAGGTTTCCCAGCTATTTTTTATTATTTCAATATTCAGGCTGATTCAGCATCGATAAATTACTTGCTGCTCCTTCACGCACACACCCCTCCATATGCCCCTCCATGCCAGGCTCTACCAGTTGAACTTTAGGGTAGGCCGGTTCTAGACAAGCGGCCACTCAGCATGAACTGTCAGAAAACCCCATCAAAATGAAATCAAAAAAGTTTTAAAAAAATTTCAAAAAAAAAAAAAAAAAATGCCGCTAATTGGCCAATGCGGTGTTGCCACTACTGTGTGCCACCACTGCTTGAGTGTGTGAGAACTTACACTGAACTTTGAGCCGGGGGGCAGAGACTGAGTGAAGCTCTACAGTTCTTGGCTACAGTTATAGAAGCTCTGATTATGCTTTTCAGTTAAAACCAGCAAATTTCGCAAATGGAGCATTATTGTACAAACACACACACAAACACACGTATATGTGTATGTGTATGTGTATCATATTTACGATTTCAGAACCGGAATGACAGCCAAGTTGAAACAAAAACAAGAACAATCTGAATCGCATTCGCATTCGGATTCGGATTCGCAACTCCAGCATTCATTCTATTTTCCTGCTGAATATAACTATGGTTTTTGCCCATACTCGCATGACGCAGCTGATTTTTATATATATTTATTTATTATATTATATTATTATTTGCTGTTTTTGGTTGCTTTTTTTTTTGTTTTGTTTTTATTTCTTTTGGTTTTTGTTCGCTATTTTGTTATTGTCAGCTTACAGACAGGTTAAACCTTTGGCTTAACCCCATTTGGGGCGCGCATTTATTGTGATATTCAGCAGAAAACGTTGCAAAAATACTAAAAGATACTCAAATCAAATATGGCCGCCTAATACTGAAAGCGTAATGCGTAAATTAATTATTTCTAATGCGTACATTTCGCTTTACCTCGCACAGAAGCTGACGACGGCTGACGAAATCTTTGAGAACTGGTCACACACTGCCCAACTGTCACACACACACACACAAACACACACACAAACACAAGCACAAACACAAGCACAGATTGGCATACGGTCACACACATGCATCGAGTTGGGGGAGCTTTTGGGGGTCGCTTCAATGTTGCTGACCATTGCAATGGGCAGCGACAGAGAAAAAAGGTTTTTTGTTTAATAAACAAATTGTTGTTTTGCTCGTGTACTAAATGTATGTAAAATATGTGCTTACTGCTGAAGACATGCGTAAATACATACATACATACATACATACATACATACATACATACATTACATTACATTACATTACATGCATGTACATACGTTTACATGCATACAAGAAGCGGCGTCCAAAAAGCTTACAAAGCACAACAACAACAACTCGAGTCATTGGACTAGTTTCATAACTGCCAAAACAACAAAACGTGAGTCCCCCACTACGCCCCCCTTTCAACCATCACTCCCTGTTTCGCCGTGCATGCCTCTGCTCGCCGCACCTGCTGAGCCGAGCGCACGACGCAAGCGCAGCCATTTTCGCAGTCGCAGTCGCTGTCGCTGTCGCTGTCGCAGCTGCTGTTGTTCGGCTTGAATCTGAATGCCAAGCGTTGGGTATGACCTTCACAGCCGCACAAAAAAAAATCAACAAAAACAAAAAAATAGCACTGCTGAGAGCGACGCAAGCAGCAGCAAGAGTAAGTGCGTCGAAGCTAAAGTATCATTTTATGGCTAAAAAGCAACAACAGTAATGGTTACAGTAATGGCTGAGGCAGCGGCAGAGGCAGAGACAGAGGCAAAGGCAGAGGCAGCAGCCGTCGCTGTAAGACGTGAAAAAGCAACAACAATAACAAGGCAGAGAGACAACATGTCGGCGGCACTCAGCAAAGCTTTTAAGCCAATGCGCACACGTACATTGTCTACTGGAGCTTGAAATCGAAAGCTGCAGCTGACGCTGACGCTGAAGCTGCTGCGCTCTATCAACGGCGACTGCGACTGCGACAGAGATTGCAGACCATGCGAAAAATGAGCACGAAAGCTGCTGATGGAAGAGTCGTAGTCGACTGCATAATACGCTGTAAATTGAAAATGTGTGAAGATGAAGTAAGACAATGAGAAATAATTATGTGAATAATTATGTTAATTTACTTAAAAGTTAATAACTAATATTTTTTAAACTTTTCTTCATATTTTTATTAGTAGTTTGTAATAGTTTGCAGTAATTGTAAATTGTGTTTTTACCAGTCGACTATACCCCACATCATGCACTACGTCAGGGTATTTAAATATGCTTGGAATGTGGTAGAGCTTTTTCGTGCATTGCATCTACTCTTGGCTTTGTCTTACGCCTAAGCCCACAGCGCAGTTTCGAACCAGTTTTGGCATCCTCTGTGTACAGATCGTGCGCATTGGTCGGGCCTCCGCCGTAGCAGTCCGATTCGGATTCGATTGTTGTTGTTTGCATTATGTTTGGAGCATGCTACAATGTAATTATTATTCCAGTCGGCCCCCTTATGCTGCCATTTGCATAATTATCAGCAAGAAAATAATATTAAAATAAGAAAAACAAAAATAGCGGCAACAAGTCGCTAATTTTCCATTGAGTTGCCTTGCACGGCATTTTTAGAACATTTTATTTTAATACCATCACTATATAGGTATAGTAGTTCTTAACTGCCAGGCATAATAATGAACGAGGCGGGGCTGGAACCGTCGGCGCCGTTCATCTCTGGAATTCCCCAGAAGTTGGCAAAAAAAAAATAACAACAGCTTCCATTGTCCGACTGTCTGACCGTCTGGACGTCTGACCATCAGACATTCAGACCGTCTGACTGTCAATCAGACCGTCAATCAAGCGAAAACACAGGAAGAGTATGGCAAAAAGTGGTTAACAAAATTGGTCCTTTATTGATGTTTCAGTTTGGTAGACAGAGATGCTTAAGTATAGGATAAGAGCTGCTTGGTCAATTCAAACAAAGGAACACGTTGGAAATAATAAGTTAAATAATCAAACAAAAAAAAAACAATCAAATTAAAATTATACGTATATGTACATTTGCTTATAACAAATTGAACAAAAGTTTTAATTATGCAGGAACAACATCCAAAGTAACTCTTTGTTTGCCTTCTTGCCAGTCTTTTGCATTTGTTTATGCTTATTACATTACTACAAAGTGTATAGTATAGTATATATATATATATATGTATGTGTGTGTTCTTTTGTTATCAAAAAGCTCGTTGGATTGTCTTAAGGTCGCTTAGAATGAAAGCTCAAAGAAACTTAAAACAGATACAAAAAAAATATATATCTATATAAAAAAAGAAAGAAAAGGTAAAACGAGCGAACATAAATTAATTACATATGGAATGGCGCATTATACGACAAACTAAAGTACAGACAAAACACTTAACATATGATTAACCTAACATATGATGTCCAGTCGGATTGTATCATATCGTATCGTATCGTATCGTGGGGCTACGAGTAAGTACTGACGCACTTTGGGTCTGAACACCCTTAACTTGAAACTCATTAAATAAATGAAGTGAGAAGTGACATACTTAGCACAAGTGCCCAGATGCCAGATACTATATACTATATATGAATATATGAAAAGGCGAATACGACTGGGAATGGAATACTTTAGTCTGTAAACCGAAGGCTAATTGAAATATATATAATGGAGTACTACCACTACTATTAAGACTATGACTATGAATACGACTATGGGTACAACTACGGGTATAACTACGACGGGTGAATGAATGAACTTAGGGTTGAGTACAAATAATAAATATGTATAACAATTAGTTAATGAGATACTTACGTCCGATGCAGTTACTACTACGCTTTTGTTTGTAAATCATCAAATTGTTTTATTCATTAAGTTTATTATCACGTTACATTATTTCGCTTACATTATGTATGCTATGTGTGTGTATGTGTCGCGTGTGTGAGTGTGTATCTATAGATTCTATATGGTATAGCTTAATAAAATAAACTGAGCATACAACACAATTACATACATAATGAATTAGATTAATTAATTGCTTAAATACAACCGATTTTTTGTTTGGTTTTGTTTTGTTTTTTTTTTTTGGCTCTTTAACACCGAATTCGAAATCAGAATAAATTTTGCTAACAAATCTTTTCGTATTCTATGCATTAGGCATGAATTAACTAAGTAAGGTAGTGAATTAAATAATAAACAATAAACAATAAACAGTTAAACAATTTGTATGCTACAAACAATTTGGCTAAACGATCAATCTTTGGAGGGATAATAGTATAATAATTGAGTACGTATGATATATGTATAATAATTGAACTTACTTAGAACCTTTACGTTTTATATAAATTATTTTTTATCTGTTTTTAATTGTTGTTAATAGTATGATAAATATGAGTGTTTGTGTGTGTGAGTAGAGTATGTAAAGTGCTACCAAATATAGATGAAGTTTCGTTTACTAAACACTACGTTTAATGTTTATCTTTTTTTTTTTAGGAGCTAGCAACGTCTGCAATTGGCTCCAGCCCTTGAAGTTGGCTGCGCTTGTTACACGCAGCCCGTATAGTAGTTATAAGGAATGTATTTCAATGTGAGATATGCTTAGGTTTTTAGATGATGCACACATATAAATGTATAAATTAGTTTGAGATTCCGTGTAACTAAGGAGTATTAATACGATTAGTATGTATATCATATTTGGGCTAATTATGAGCTACTTGCGTAGGTTATGGTGTTTTCAACACCTTTTCTTTTCATTTCTTATGGAAAATCATATAGAAACTGTGTGTAGAAACTAGATTGACTTCTTAGGTTGATTGAATGAATCAACTAATAAAATTATAATTGAATAAGTGATCTAAAAATAAATAATTTACGCACTACGTTCGCGTTTAGGTGTATACCCTTTAAATCTATATGGTATGTATAAATGTATGTATGTATATAGTATAAGTATACGTATATAATCTGCTGGAACAGTCCATCAATTTCTTGAACTTATACTTACTATATGTTAGGTAGGTTATGTATAATCTATGCTTCCTCTATATAGTTATTGCACTCGATTTACGTTTAGTCTGAGGGTTCATCTTATGTGTATGTGTGTGTGTGTGTTCTATTTTTCTTCGGACTTTTTACCTGTAGTACCTTATCATGGATTATTTTTGTTTTATGCTTTCTGATGATTATGTTAGTCGCAGTTCTCAAGGATTGAAGAGTATCTCTCAGTCAATGTTGTATATAATCTTTACTCTTCAGTTAGGCCACTCAATTCATAGCTCTGATGCTCCAGGCTACGCTTTAGATCCACTATGGTACTCACTATGAGCTGCTGCTTACTGCTGGCGCCCTCTACCGCCGCTGTTGCCGTTACGTCCTGCATGGAGCTTTTCGCCGATACGGAAGCCACTAGCTGCGACTGCTGACGTTTGCGGGCCGCAGAAACCATCGATTTTGGTCGTTCGCTCATATCTTTAATTTAATTAATAGACAGGTGTGAGTTTACGTTTACAACAACAACAACAACGACAACAATAATGAAAATATTCCTTAAATCTGATAACAACAATATTGTTTTGCTATTGGGACACAATGATCGCTGGGCAGTCGCTGCTATCGATTGGGAAATACAATTTAATTCTGAGAAGGGCTGATTATAAATAGCAATGGCATAATAAAAACGTACAACTTTTGGGTCTATATTAATATTAAATGCCACCGTCTTTGCCTTCTATAGCTGCCAGCGATCATTGTTCTTGAGACTGTCACTCACCCAATTCCAGGTCAAAGGTCTTTTTGATCCTTTCGAAGGAGCTGCTGCCTTTGTACACCTTACGCTTTAGCGGTTCGCTGTGGGGACAGTAGAAGTTGTCCTGATTGACCTGCAGTTCCGTAAGCTTCCTATTGTTAATATAGGGCTGCTGCAGCGCTGGCTGCTCCTCCAGGTCGGAGTCGCTGCCGTTTGCCCTGGCATTGCAACGGCTAGGACTGGTACTGGAACTGGCCTGCAGTCGGCGTCCATTGAGCTGCAGCTGTGGCGAGAGTGGGGCTACTGTCTTGCGTGGTGGCAACTCTGGAGGCGCATTTTGATTCATAAAGTTTGTCAGATGTGTTTTTCGTGGACTACAGCGTCCCTGTTTGGGGCTATTCGGCGGCGAGGCACCGGCGCCAGTCTCAAATTTCAGAAGCTCAATGCGTTTATTAATTGCAGCCGCAAGCTCATGATCCACTGGTGGCGGTGGTGGCTGCTTCTTGGTCTCCACCTCGCCATGCTTAAGCATTTCCACGCGCTTGTTGGCCAGCGGATTAAGGCGTCTAGGGCTGGCCACCGGCGTGTCGCGTGGTATACTGTTGGAAAAGAAAAAATCTATGTAAGTAGAGTTGAGTTTAAAATGGATTGTAGTGCATCCACCTTTGCAGACTGTTCTTTAAGGATTCTAGCAACGATTCCGCCTCCATTATGAGCTGCTTGTACTTCATGTCCGCCTCCAGATCGGCCTTGAGCAGGGCTTTCTCGCTCTCAGCAATGGTCATGAAATGCGGCTCATTGACGCTGCCAAAGATGAGTGAATTCGAGCGGTTGGACAATGGCGAAGTCTTATAGATGCTGTCAAAGAATAAGCTGCATATGAGTAATTGAACTGATTGATTGATTATGCATGTCACTTACCGCTCCTTGTGGCCCAATAGCTGGCGACGCAGGCACACTGGTGTGCCACCGACGCTGCGTGTTCCGCGTGCCTCGCGCAGCGGTGAGGCGCTTAGTTTATCACGCTGCTCGCAGCTTTTCTTGCGCGTCTTGAGGAATCGCTTGCGCCTACGCTGGCTGCATTCCTGTTGCTGCTGCTCCTGTTGGCGGCGGCGTGAACGTGTAGAGGCGCGACGCAGTATCTGTGGACTGGGATAGTAGTGGCAGCTGCCCAGATTACGCTGCAAGTCCTGACGCACCTCCTGCATGGATGAGGTGTCGATAAAGTCAATGTCCAGCAACTCATCAGTATCGCACTCGTCGCCCGCATCCTGGCCAGTGTCTAGCTCTGAGGCGCAATCCGTTGGATCTGAGTCACTACTGTAAGGTGTCATGAGAGGAGAAAGGCATTATTGGGTCCTACAAGCAAACACTTGAGCTGGCTACTTACCTGAGTATATCCGTCTCCTTCTCGTACACATAGCTCTCATCAAATTTGCCAATCATTTCGTTGAGCGTGGCCTCATCGTCGCTCACCAGGAACGCATCCAGTTGCTGCTGTTGCATCTCCTGTTGCTCTACCGGCCCCAGCCCCAAAGGTCCCAACTGCTCGACTTGCTCCACTTGCTGAGCTGCCAAGTGGCGCCTCTTCATGGTGTGCGGAGCATGCAAATTTTCCACTTCAGTCGAGGATGATGAACCCTCCGACGACTCCCCACCCAACGTACACATCTTGTTGGTGTTGTTGTTGTTGTTGTTATTGTTGCTGCTTTTGTTGGGGGTGGCATGTGCCTTTGTTGTAGCTGATGCTGCTGCTGTTATTGTTGTTGTTGTTGTCGCGATTGTGGCTATGCGCACTTCCAGCTCATTGCTCGACTTAATGCCCGACGATGTAGTGGAGATGGTGCTGGTGGCATCCACCTCCACACGCTGTGCATGCTCCACGGCATTGCTGTACCAGGGATTCGTGCGTATGCGTGAGCGTTGACGCGGCGAGGGAGCTGCGTTTACAGTAAAAAAACAAAACATATGTTTATTATCGCTACCCACTTCGCCTCTTTCCTTCTTCCCCTTCTCCCCTTACTTACATTCAAAGAGCTTGCTAATGCCCTGACAGGAGCGCTGCATGGCCAAGGGACTAGGCTGCGGCTCGAGATTGTTGCCGAAATTGCTCTTGGGCAGCGGATCCATGGGCGACATCTCCTCGATGCGATTCAGTCCAAACTTGTAGCGTTGCGCCTCCACGGCCAGCGAGTTGACGGAGCGACTAGGAAAGTAGTGTGTGCCGGAACGCATATTGATGTAGTACTCGGGCGCTGGCGGATTAGCTGCGGCACAGGGCGAAGTGCCGTCGGTGGAATAACCTGTGGAGTAGGCACTCTCCGGCGATGAGAGACTATGTGGACGAGGTCCTGGCATGAAATTGCCACGTGGCATGCCTCGAGCTGAACGCATGCGATTGCCCATGCCCAATTGATTGGTGACTGAAGGCGGCGGCGGCGGCAGTGGAGCTGACAGGCTCTCAACGGATTCGCCCAGTTGCACTGCAGCTAATTTGGAGGGCAAAAGGCGGCCATAGTGCACATGATGACGCGATTGCTTCTGTTCCTGCAGCTCCAGTTCCAGCTGTTGCTCACGCTCATAGGCCAGTTGCAGGCTCACCATATTCTCCGAGCTTGGGCGCTGATAGTCCAGCATTGGTGGCTGTGGGCGCAGCAGCAAAGCGCCAACCTCTTCGTAGTCCACCTCATCCTCCACCGGCACTGCATACTCGTTCTTGATCTCAATTTGATCCACTTTGAAATTTTGCTTGGGCGCTGTACAGTTCAGTGAGGGCTCCTTGGAGCCCGTGGACCAGGACAACGACGATATGGATGATGAGCTGCAATTGACTCGCATAGGTGACTTATCCGCGCTGGAACTGCAGCTATCCTTGCAGGGCACGCTGAGCTGTTGCGGTGGCAACTGCTGCAGCGGCGGCAGCGTCTGATGGCGCTGATATCGGTGTGGGGCATACAATAAATTGTCCGACTTGGGCGACGTAATGGTCTGCGTGTCCTGATCCGGTGATTGCCAGCCATAGCGACTGGGTGTCTGTAAAACGAAATAATACATTTAGAGGGAGAACATCTAGGGTAGTTTGCTGCAGTTACTCACATGACACTGTATGGGCGAGACCTCGCGTCGTCGCACTGGACTTGCAATGCTGTGGCTCCCGCTGCTTGTTAGTACGGGACTCGTCGTGGACTTCAGATTGCTGCCATGTGGCAAGGTGCCTGCTTTTTTGACATGGCTGGCTATGGCGCTGCTACTGCTGCTGCTGCCGCTGGCTGCATGGCCATCCGCGTGCTGCTTGTGCTTATTGTTCTTGTTCTTCCTTGGACGCACAATGTGCGTTTCCATCCAATTGCGTAGCTTGGAGCCGAACATGACACTGGCACTGGCACTGCCACCCAAAAAGTGCAAAGCAATAAACTAAATAGCTGCTCCTGTTATCCTCTGTTCGTGTTTATAGTTGTAAATGGACGGATTGTTTCTGTGCGAAGAGATAAACGGAGAGGTTTCTCATTTAATTTATGTAATACTCTCATCTAAGGACAGAGAGAGAGAGAGAGATGGGGGGAGGGCGGGGGGATGGCTGTCAATGTGTCTCCGCTGGGGCCACTTTATGTTGATAAGAAAATCCATTTATGACAGAGCGAACACAAAAGGCACAGACGCAACCTCATCCTTTGCCCCATCCTCATCCTCAATGAGCCTCCATATTTATGCAATAGTTTCGCGCTCTCTTTCACTCTTCACAAAAATGTCATTCTGTTAGTGTGTGTGTGTGTGTGTGAGTGTGTGTGTGTTGGCATTTCGCCTGCGAAATTACCTTATTCGCAAATGTCTGCTCCAGCCTCATAATACTCTTTACGCCTGTTTTTATTGTGCGGCAAACGAGATGAAAGGACAGCTAACGGTCTTCTCTCTCTCTGTGTGTGTGTGTTGTCAATGTGTATGTGTGTGTGTGTGTAGACAGCGCGTCTCTATCTTTTTTGATGTGTGTGTGTGTGAGTTTGTTTATTTTTTTGTTGACGTTTTTCAGACGCTCAAACACGCACACACTTGCACGTAAAGCCCACGTATCTATGCATGAGTATCTGTGTTTACGTGTGTGTGTATTTGTATTTTTTTTGTGCTGGGGGTTGTTTGTAAGCTGAGATGCACGCCTATTGCCGCTTCAAGGACTCAGCAGCAGCAGCAGCAGCAGCAGTAGTGGCTGTTGTAGCAGTCAAAGCTCTCCCGCTGTTACAGTTACTCAAAGTTGTGTGTCTGTCTCGCTGTCGCTATGTCTGTGTGTTGGTG
>JBANCZ010002927.1:0-14076 GCA_037040025.1 Sphaerogastrella javana
CTAGAATCCGCTGGCACTGCAAAAAATGTCGTTGCCTTGCTCTTCGATAACAATTGTCCACGCAAGCGATAACACGCTCATCGAAAGCACAGCCATTGCACGGCATGCGCGCGTTTCCACTGCACAAAAACAAGAAGAAGAAAAATAAAGATAAACAATAACAAAAAGAATAGATGCTATTGCGCTAAGTAAAACGCATGCATTTTATTTGTAATTAATAAGTTTTAATGTTGCTATAAAATTGAACAAATATTTGCATTGATTATTTAATGTAATACAATGCACAGCGTATGCAATTCAATGTAAACGTTATCGATGTGTGTCTGTGTGTGCAGTGAGAACGTCGATTGTCGCAAGAACACAAATGAGCAAAAACTATCGATAGGCAATGTTATCTATCAGAGAAGCAGCGACAACACTGCTGCCACCTATGCCAGGTGGTTAGAGCAGTGCAGACTGATGCACACATAGCGGCCAGAAATCACGGCAATTAATGGAAAACAAATACTGAGCGCAATATAGAAGAAACGAAACGCAAAAGAAAAACCCCAAAAAACAACATGAATTTTCCTCTAGCGAACGCCAACAAAGATACGCTGCGTGCAGCATGCAAAAAGTGCGGCTATGCGGGTCACCTGACCTATCAATGCCGCAATTTTCTCAAGGTAAGCCAAATGCCGCATACAAAATGCGAAAAAAGAAAATACAAGAAACAGAAGGAGAAGCAGAAGAAGAAGAATAAGAAGGAGAAGAAGAAGAAGAACATGATGATGATGATGGTGATGATGATAATGATGATGATGATGGATAACATATGACGAGATATTTTTATTTGGAATTGTGCAGGTGGATCCAAACAAAGAGATTCTATTGGATGTGGAGAGCACCAGCTCTGATTCGGAACTGGACTATCTGACGCCGTTGACGGAGCTGCGGGCTCAGGAGCTCAAGGGCGGCAATGAAATTACAACAGTGGCATCTGTTGACAAGAAGAAGAGCAGCGGCAGCGGCAACGGCAACGGCAGCGGCACCGGCACCGGAAGCAAGCAGCGCAGCAGCAGCGGCAGTGGAAGCAAGAGGCATAACAACAAAATCGCAAGGAATCACACCAAACTTGAACGGCACAAGAAGCGAAAGCGAAAGAGCAAGAGCAAGAGCAAGAGTACGAAACACAAGAAGAAGCATAGCAGCGATAGCATTGCGGATGGGGAATTGGCCAAAAAGCCAAAGAAGAAATCAAGCAGGAGCAGCAGCAGCAAGAAATCAAAACGTCGACGCGCCGATAGCACCAGCAGCAGCAGCAGCGCCAACAGCACCAGTAGTAGCAGCAGCAGCAGCACCAGCAGCAGCAGCGGCGGCGGCGGCAGCAGCTCAACTTCCACATCATCCACATCGAACGACAGCGATAGTGACACCGATAGCGATAGCTCCACAACAACAAAAACATCGCGCAACCTTGAATCCGATTCCAGCGACAACGAGGAGTCCAGCACAAGCGAATCGGATGAGTACGGCCGCAAAAAGAAACGTCTTGGCAAATACAAGCGCAAGGCCGAAACGGCCGCCCCTCGCCGCAAGAAGGCCAAAGCCAAGCGGACGCGTCATCGTGTCGGTGGCAATGCGGCATCGGGGTCAGCATCAGCCTCAGCTGCAACTGGCGGCGGCACAAAGGCGCCAGGTGGCGCCAGCAGTTACCTCAGCAGTCTCAGCGATAGCAGCACCTATTAGACAAAAAAAAAAAACCTCCACGAGCTCCCATCAGGCTCCACAACTAATCCAAAGGCACATGGCATTTAGTTGGCAAACACGCCGCCAGAGAGCGCCAGCAGAAATTTTAGACTAGTTACACACACACACACACACACATACACATATACATAAATGAAGACGTCATTTGTTAAACAATTTAAAAAAAATTTTTTTATATTTTTTCTATCCATCCATTACTGAGTTTTTCCATGGAAATTGAAATGAACATAAAACGAACAATTGCAATTAAAATGTAAATGAAAATACAAATTAAAATTTGAAATTGGAAATGTTTACCACGTTGCACGTCTCTCTCAATGGTAATATTATTATTATTTAATTTTTGTTTCTGTAATTGTATTTTTTTTTTTTTTTTGAATCCAATTAACAAATTATTTCATCATATATTGTTATGGTTTGGCATTTGGCTTGCTCAATTTATGATTCAATTTTCTTGTATTACTTTTATATGTAATTTTGTTTGCAACAATAATAATAATAGTAATAATATAATTAATTCTTCTGCGCATATTTTTTTGTATTAAATTTTTTTTCTTTTAATTTAATGTACATTGCAAAACTTAAAATTTGTTGCGTTTTGTTTGTTCATTCTTTTCTATACAATTTAATCAATAAATTATAAATTATGGGGAATCAACACCAACAAGTCAAAGCAATTAACACTCGGCCAGACAGAGAGAGAGAGGCTCAAAACTGCCATCTGGCAATTTTATAGCGGGTATCTTAAAACCGCAACAGCTCCACTGCTCCATGCCGGAAAATTGTGGTTTGCGGTGGCATAAGGCTGTCTACTCCTAATCATCATGGAAATCAGAAAAGATGCAAAAAAAAGTTTTAGAAACATCTACAGAAGAATTCGACCTCTTATACGAGATCTATAACAAAGCAAGCAAATATATCAAATAAATTCCACTACAAATCTTAAACGATTTCCAAAATGTTTAAAAATCTAGAGCTGAGTTTGATATACCTTTTTACTTTATATATAATGTAAACAACACTTATGTGTTTAGTTTTACGCCCTCCACAGACTGTAGATCATTTTGTACAAATTAATTGATCTTTGATTAATTGCAACTTTATGGAGTGTAGCTAAATTGTGAGCACTCTCTTAAGTTTCCCCTTCCATGTTTTCTTTTCTTGTTCGCGTTGTTTATGTTGTTTTTTTTTTCTAAGCTCAATTTGTTGTTAATTTATGATTAAATCTTAGGTTTCTCCAATGCTCAATCATGGGCATGGAGATCACCAGTCTGCCTGGTTTTATTGGCCAATCTCCATCACAATTTGTAGTCAGACCCTTGCCAAAGACAAACGGTAAAACTACGTCCAAAGTCTAGACTTCAAGTGAGTGCAAGAATCAAGTGGGTTTGGTACTAACAGTGCCAGTAACAGAGGGTCGGATCGGGTAGGGACGGGTAGAAATGGATAAACAGCGAAACATCGTCGGTATGCTTTGAATCATTAGTCCATAGAATTGGAGCCATCAATCTTTCAATTGCTGTTGGATTTAGCATTGCCTTTAGTTTTGTCTTTGGCTTTGGCTTTGGCATCGATTTCGGTTTCTATTTCTGTTTCAGCATTGGGTGTAGCCATAACAAACTGGGATATAACGCCACCACCGACACCACCAGCACCACCAAGCCACCATTTAAAAACCGGCAAGTGTTGCCGCCTCTTGGCTGTTGGCTGCTTGGAGCTTGGCGTTTGGCGCTTGTCGCTTGTCATTTGTCGGTTGGCAGCCAAACAGCTTGAAACCGCTTTGGGCCAGTTTCAACTAGAATCGCTGAACGGCATCGGAACGGCATAAACCATCGCAGCGCAGTGAGCGCAAAATAAACAAACAAGCCTATAACAGCTGCAATAGCTCGACTGAAAGATACTCTGCATTTAAATATAATTTGGGTGTCCTAATTAATGGAATGAGATTAATTAATTCGTATAGATTTTTAAGTAATCTTTAAAAAGAGCTGTGAATTGAAAATTTTTAAATAACATGATCTTATCATTATTATACCCAGTTTCCAGATGCATCTGTGCTGGGTATGAACCGTCACTGGCCACTAAGCACATCTGAAACCGCGCTAAGCAAACAGGCCAACGGGCCAACGCCATCGTCAGCGTCATTGTTGTGATTTAAGCATCTTTCAGCTGCTGCTAAAGATCAAACTAACAACTGAACTGAAAGCTGAGAGATCAGTATTAAGAGCTGCGCAGACCTGAAGACAAAGAATTGCATTTAAAGTCGACAGCGAGACCAAAATTCATGTGCATTATGGACGCACCCAGTAAATGCTATGCGATCGCTTCAATTCTTTAAAAAGAATAAGAATCGAGATGCTGAAACATCGATGTCGATACACATATGGATGCTGGTAGACAGAAAAAGAAACCATCAACAAAATTCAAGCCAAATACTTGTCGTTATTTTGTAACGATCGGCAATCGACGTAACTCATACGCAGCGTGTTCCGAATGGAGGTTAAAAGCCAGCCAGGGCAGTGTCTATAAATAAATCTTAAGCCGCATGTCTTGCTTATATCCGATCGGTTCGTATGCTAACCATATAGCACGTTACGATCCAATACAATATCACAAC
The DNA here is from genome assembly GCA_037040025.1 of Sphaerogastrella javana. Lineage (NCBI taxonomy): Eukaryota > Metazoa > Arthropoda > Insecta > Diptera > Drosophilidae > Sphaerogastrella > Sphaerogastrella javana. The sequence continues at coordinate 4,367 of JBANCZ010002927.1, forward strand.
CAAACCTCGCACAACAAAAAACTCAACTGCAACTGCAGTTGCATACTGAAATCAAATGAAAACCTCAAAAAATATTTCATTGACTGACTACCAACTGTTGGCTTCTCTACACTTTCGGAGTTTGTTTCCAACATTCTCATTTAGTTTACGATACAAAAGCATTTTTTACAATATTTTTAAATATTTTTGTTTAAGTTTTTATTAGTTGAATCTACGAAAATACCTCTAGATCTTAATTTGATCTTTTAGATATATAAACATACATTAAATATATATATTATGTTTATAATTATTATTATATTTACTGAATATCTAAGGTATATAGTATTAAGTGTATATAGTATTCGGTAATTTAGTTTTCAATGATTATAAATTCTGTAGTTGTTTGTTACGATTGGTAATGCAAGCCTAGTATGATGGTCAAGGACGTTCATTAGCCGGGTTTCGATGTTTTGATTATTTGAACTGTCAACTTTTGGCAACTGGCTAATCAAAGATGGTTAAGATTGATTTAAACTATCTATGTTTGAAATGGTTATAATTATTATATCTCCACATAATAAAACTTTGTTTTATTATTATAAATAGTAAATGGTAATTTCCTATGACTATATTAAATATTTAGATTGTATTTATTAAAATAATTTCCTTACACAATTGAATGCGAAATGCACCTTGTAGTTTTGAGGACAGACTCAAAGGCTTTTTGGTTGGGCCTGGGCCGGGTTTTGGGGCATCAGAAACAGATACGTTTTACAATATTGAGCTTCAGTTTGTTTGTTAATTCAGGTTCGGATCCGGGGCCCTAATGAGGCAAATGGACAGACGTGATTGCACAGAATGAGCATCAATAAAATTGGCAATCAACTGGGCCAGGTTTGCAAAAGGCTCGCGTAATCGCACAACAATAAAAACAACAACAACAACATAACAACAGAAACTACTACTTTGACTTGAACGATACGAAAAATTAATAACAATAACAACAACAATAACATCGTTTAATTTTTTTATTATCACGCTAAACGAGCCAACGACGGCCTTGCGCAAAAAAACAAAAAGTAAACCTAAGAAAAAAATTGCAAAAAAATCTTATTGTTGGCTCATAAAAAGCTTCGCTTAAAAAACTCAAAAATTCGCAATATGAAAAATAAAAACAAATGAAAAAATAAAAACAAAAACAACACTGAAAACTCGCTGAACAAAAGATTGCGGGCAAGGCGTGACATTCTTTTGGGTGTGGTTCATCTTGATGAAGCTGAAGCTGAAGCTGATGCTGAAGTTGATGTTGATGGTGCCATTGCTACTGCTACTGCTTTTGGTGGTGCTGTGTGGTGGTGTTGTCACAGATGGTGGGGCCAGCTTAAGTCCAAGGCACACAGATCGAAGCAAACATTGCGCATACGACGCGTGCAATGATGCAGCAATGCAAATCAAACACACAAGGCTACTTAGTCAATCATGCTCGACTAGAACTTCAACTAACCGAAGCTCTGCACGTGTTGGTTTAGAATTAATCAGGCGTTAACATATTCAATTCGTATTTAAACAATTTTAGTAATTAGTATTATTTGGATTAATGCTCAAGAAATAAATGGAACGGTTTGAAATTTGATTAACCATTCCTAATTTGTATAACTTGAAATGATATTCATATTCCTTATTATGTACACAAATTTATGTTATTACCAGTATTTGTATATACTTAACATACCCTTTCAAATATAGTAAATGACCGTAATCAAATGTGGACAATTCATTTGTTTTATCTGCGGTTTATTCTCGTGTTTGTGACAAATTCCAATTATCGGATGAGCCTCAATTTTAAAGGAGTTCCCCAGGTTAGGTAAGATAAGGTAAAGAAGGAAAGTAAGAAAGGAAATGAAATGCGAGGATTTCATTAAAAAGTTAAGCTCCATCAACAAATTATCGCTTCTTCTTAATCTATATATTATTGACCATATCTGCATTATCATGTCGTTCTTTCCAAATTAACGGACAACATATTATTGTTAATGTTACTCTTTCGTATGCTTTTGTTGTTTCTTTGTGTATTAAACGTGCTGCATAAATTCCAACAACATTTTGTGAAAGCCCATACAATAAGGTAAAAACCCCCTTATATACCTTGTGCCCATTAAATGGGCTAATAAGGTTATAATAAACGGTATGCAAATACATTCAACAAACAGTAGAAGGTATCTTCGACCCTATAAAACGTTTAAATGTTTATTACTATAACGTACGATATATAAACATGTGTATATATACAATATAATTGGCCAGTTTTTGGTAACGCTCTAGTCGAGAGTGCTTGGAGTTATATACTTTATATGGTAATATCTGTTTGTGGTTAAGTAACATCATGTTTATGGATGGATTAATCATTGCAATGAGTTATATACAGACAGTTGTAAAGGTCTAGATTTAGATAGATATTTGAGATCTTTTTTGGTCTAGCATTAAACATAATTAAGAACTTGAATTAATCAGATTGAACTTAAGAAAAGTGAGAACACTGAATCATTTTGTTTGGCGTTTCGTATTTCGATGGTTTCGAGAATCGCTTTGTGATTGCTTTGTGATTGAAAATGAAATAATTATACGATTCGTAACACTCAAGTTTTTGAAGTACTGCAACGTTATTAAAGCCAAGCTAATCGGGCTAACTGCATCAATGCCTTATTTATTTTAGAATTTTGTAATTGACGCATCATATGCACGTAATATATTGAAATTGTGAGTACGAGAACCGGCAAAGCAAGATGTTGTTTGAAATGTTTAATTTAATTAACCGTACGATCAATATTGTTTTTGTCATTGTTATTGTTGTTGTTGTGTTACTGTTGCTATAAAAGACAAATACGTAAGTAGGCAAGCAATTATATGAAATAATTGCTCGTTCTGCAAGAATATGATGATCATCATCATTGTGTATGACCTTCTCAGGGAATAAGCCCCCTTCGCCACACGCCACACAACAACAGCAGTAATAACAAAAAAAAAAAACAACAATAACAACAATAACTAACTAACTAACAATAACAAAAACCATAACTACACCATCTACAACAAATTGACGTAGCTCTTTCTAATACAGCACATTTCATTGGCAGTTAAAGCAGGCAAATATTGAATTTGTTTTCTGTTGAATTGTTGTTGTTGTTGTTGTTGATGTTTGATGTTGTTATTATTATTGTTGTAGTATTTTTCTTTAGTATTATTATTTATTTATTTATTCGCACAATACGTTTCGTCGCATCGTGCCTCAGTCCCGTTGTCGCTTTAATCTACAGTTTTCCCTAAGTTAGTCGCACAATGGCGGGAAAAATTAGCACAGCTGCTACTAAAAGCCGCCTTCTGTGTGTATTAAAATGTGTATTAAACGGTAAGTACATGAAAAATATAAATACAAATATTTTGCAACAATTCAAATACATCAAGAAAGCGTAACAGGAGGCCACTAGCTCCGTTTTCCCCCCTCGAACCGATACGGCTCTCTGCGTACCTGAAGAAATTATTCAATTATTAGCGCGCAATGTGAAAACTGTTATTGTTCTGTATTTGTTGTTAATACCCACTATTAGCCTATGTTCATGGGGTATATTATTTACCATCTTTGTTCTTGAATTTTCTCAAGTAAATTAAATACCTTTTATATATATCTTTTAGGCACGTTAGTCTACGACAATTATGGTTACAGAGCATGAATTTTAGTGTATAATTTTCTACATGCATAGCTTTAGAATTTAAAGTATTTGAAAAGTTCAGGAACTTTTTGAGTTATGAAATCCATTGAATAGTATGTAAAATATATGTAGAAAAACATTTACACGATTTCAATTTCTTTTATATCATGCTAGTATATGATCTTTCTGATAATTGAAGGAATTCTAAGGTATGCGCTTGACTTGACACTTGCCTCGACTGCAGTATACTGTTTTGTTTGTTTTATCTTCTGCTTTTTTTTTGTCAGTTTATGTATTTTTTACTTTTTTTTTTTGTGTATTATGGCTCGAAAAGTTTCCACTTAATGTAAATTGCAATTAACAACATTTTGCAATAGGAAACGCTGAGAGGTTGCAGCTGCTGTGAAAAGAGCGTGTCGTCTCTAATTGATAAATTCTACTTTAGATTACGACTGCCAATTGTGAATTGTGAATTGTGAACTGTGAATGACTGCCAGTGTAGAGCCAAAGGAGGGCGAGTGGGAAGTGGAAAGTAGGGAGCTCGAGGCAGGTGAATTTCGCATACATTCAGAGCCAAATTCCCAGACAGATTTCGCATAGTCTTCTTAGTAGTAGTGTAGTAGTAGTCATTATTATGAATTTGCCCCTCAAAAACGAAACAAAGCCACGTTTTTGGGTGAGTGTGTGTTCGCGATTATTTGATATTTATTTATCAATTATTATTTGTTGTTCTTTTTTTTTTTTTTGTATATAGTTGTTGTTGGGGTTTCTGTTTGGCCAGTGTTTGCATGTTTCAATTAATATCACTTTGTGTTCGTGATCTATTAGAGGGGTATTAGCATTGGCACGCTAAGTGCTCGATTTGTGAACTCGCCCATCTATATCCCCATATTCCCAAAACTGTATCCATTGCCAGAGCTATAGCTACATTCATAACTTTACCCTTTGTATACAGATAAGCCTTTATTCGGAGCGGCACAATATCCATGCCATTAGCGAAGTAAAGCGGAATTGTTTAATTATCGTTAATCAATGAAAAAATATACTAAACAGTCGGGTTGGAGCCCAACATTTTAACACCCGGCATCAAGTACAATTACTTATTATCCCTTACAGTAATAAAGGTATATTTACAGCACCAAAGCTGTAATAAATGTCTATAAAATATATATGGAAAGACGAACATGCCTCAAATTATTGATGCTAATAAAGTATATGAATATTGGAAAAATATTATATATCTTAATACTATAGAATTGATATATTCGTTTAGAGAAACTGATTATACCCTATGTTACCAAAGAGCATTCTATTTATACAACTTGTCATATCTGTTGTTGTCTCGTCTAGTCTGGAACATGAGCTTTGCGTCAATTGCGAAAGACTTTTGAGATCTGAAAATATTTGACATTCATATCGATATGAACGTGAACAACAATTTACTGCAGCTACAATTTGAAAGCCGAGGAGGCCTGTCCCTTATGTAGACTCTTCAAACGGGTTCCTATTGATATCACAGTAGATACCATTTTATAAATAGATAGATAGTTAGATAGATATGTTTGTCTTGCATACCAGGGCAAAAACAGCATTTTCTAAATTATATCAATTCATCAAAATGCCAGTTCATAAATTTATAACAAGAAAGACCCCTACACTATTATTCTACGCACAAATGGCGCGTGGACTGTTTCATGATCGCTTTGATCTCGATTTACCAAATTATGATCTTACGACTGAGTGTATTTTGGGTTTTTTTCTCGCTATAAACAAGATGATACAGTACACGGTAATCAATTTATCGCCCTCTCCTTCCCACTTTCTTCAGACTACCGCCTCTTTTTCTATAAGCAAACATTATCCGATTCAAGGCTAACACCAACAAAAGTTATAATACACACAATACGAAAGTTATAACTCACCTGCGTCACATTGACATTCTGACAACAATAGTTCTAACAATATGAATTCTAACAAAGTAGATATAGTACTATATGAATACATACGAATATATTTTTTCCGAATATAGATTCTTAAATTTATAGGTTGGTAGAGACGTAGCTCGACACAAAGATACCCTGTTTGCAAATAAAAATTTATAAAATTTATTACGTTTGAATGTAACGGGATATCATGTAGATGCCAGTATTATTATTATATATATATTTTTTAGATGAAATTTTAAATTGAACGCAGACCATTTAAAACACTTTTTGAGGTCTACAATACCGCCTTTAATCTGTTACAGCAATTTAGATAGTACAACCCATTTGCAATGAGCTTAGGATGTAGGGTATTGTTAATATTAAAGCTTGCGAAAATTACGGAATATTCTTAATGACCCACTATTATCATTTGGTGTTCAAGTAATACGTAGATAGATTTTTATGGCCAAATTGAAGGTCAGATTTCAGCTTTCCTTTTGACAAAATACCCTAGTGATGATATACTGTCAATTTTATATTTATTTTTCCGATACTTATATCCAAGCACAATGTTAAACTGAGCTACAGATATTGTTTATATGGGTTTCAGACGTTTCGTGCGTTTTTCAAAACTAATGCAGTTTCAACTAGGGCTGTTTATTAAATTTGAGTCTTAATAATATGTTTATACTTTATCAGTTTGAACAGATGGAATTTGATTTACCATATAATGATTCAGCAGTAATGTAAAAAATTGTCAACTTAAAATCATTCTGAGTAATACATTCGGAATGATTATAGTTTAAATGTTTTATTTTATTAATTCCAATAACAATTATTTTGATGTGCATTATGTATACAGTTACATTTCTGACATTTTTCAAAGAAATGCATCGTTGAGTCTATTGTTACTATAATATTTACTTAAACCTGAATGTTAGGACTAGATGTTTATATATATATACATGACCCAAACTGAAAAGTAAGTAAAAAACAAACTAAGAATTCATTTCAAACTGCTCGACTTGATTGTTAGTTATTTTTATTATATCAATGTTATACGGTTACTCTTTTATGACGGTTATGAAAAGCAGTAACTGAAATATTTATATTTTAAATTAAATATCCGATTTTGTATATTATTGTTGGACTTTTTGGTGTTCTTTATTGTTTATTATGGATTCAATTTATTTAAACAATTGACATTTCGATTGTCATCGATATCATTCCCATTTGTAAACAAATTTCTTTTATCTATACAATAATATTTATTTGTTTATATTCAAATTTTTTAATACGTATTGCTTTGATGTCTGTTCATGCAAAGTGTTCTGTAAATTTTCCTTGAATTTTTGCATAAAAAAAACCAAAATATTTAAAAAGAAATATTTCAAAATTCCAACAACAAATAATAATGGCCAAAAAATCATAATAATAGTAATAATAATAATTTAAAAAAACAACAAACAACAGCAAATAAATCTCATAATAACCGTTGGTTTCGCTATGTGCCACGCCCCGGCCATAGCTCCCACATGGCCTCCCCCGTAAATGCAGCACCTCAGGCACCTGTTTCCTATCGACGCCTTTAGCTCACTTGAAAGCAAATAAAAGTTCAATGTTTGAATAAATTAAATTAACAAACACTCGGTGCGGGTGAGATAGACTGACGGACGATCAAACCATAATAATAATAATAATAATAATGATATGGGTGGGGAGGTAGTGTCTACAGCTATAGCTCTACCATCACAACAACAGTCTGAACACACAAACAAAAAAAAATGACCATTTTCAATAACACTCACGTAGCATCCGAGTCAATAAAATACGACAGCAATAATAAGAAAACTCAACTAAAATGCGATTCTCCTCAATTGGAATCACTGTTGGTCATCACGTACAATAACAACAGCACCAACAACAACTACCACAAAATATTAACGGGAGCAACAATTCAACAATTCAACAATACAATAATACACAACAGACAACAGACATAAAACATGAAACAAAAACTTGCACAAGGCAGGTTAACTACTTACGTAGTAGCACCTCTCGATGACCATAGACCAGAGCACTACCAACAAGGAAACGAGGAGAATGAACGGTGCAGCAACAGTGAGAGTGAAAGAGAATGGAGAGTGGGCATGGGATAGTCGACAGTGGATAGTGGACAATGAACAGAGAATAATCGACAGCTGAGGGCCAGCTCGATTCGCGGAGAACAATGCGCAACGACCCATACGCGACCCAGAACCTGATCCAGGCCTAGACCCAGACCCAGACCCAGACCCAGACTCAAACTCAAGCAGGTTGCATTCGAAATGTGTGTGAAGGCCAAGGACGTAGCCCAGTTTCTTATAGGCAAGTCAGCGACTCAATCAAAAGCAAAAAACATACCAAATGCAACATAAACAACAATATCAATAAGTACAATATCATCCTACAGATATATAGTAGCACGGACTGATAGGGTTACGCGTAAAATGTCAGAATGTACATATGTTCCTTTTCGAACCAAAATTTATTAAATCTTTGTATTATTATACGAAACAAGGTTCCCAACTATGAGTACTACTAAAAATTCTAAAGACTAAGACTACAAATATTTAGATGGTCAAATTTTTTTATTTCTTTGTATATGCAATCCGTTTATTTTTAACTATAGAAATTACTATTCATATATTTCTACAAGTATGAAACATAATTTGGATGTGTCTTCAAAAACAATGGAAAATAATAAAATGCTTTATATTTTGTAATCCTAATAAAACCGATGCTTTTCCTAATATTTTTTCAGCTTGTTACAGTTGTGTTACAAATTTTATGTCAACACCCAAGTACATAAGAACGTATTAAACTTGCTTTTAATACAATACAATTAAAATATCAATACAGATGTGAGATCGCCTTTATAAAGAATATGATCGAGTTGTATTTGATTAATAATATATTACTGCTATCTATAGATACATATGGTAAATAGAGTATAAAACGTATTTAGCAAAAGTAACATATGTGATATACTTAATGAGTGTCAATATGAGTTTTATTTGTATGTTAAACACAGATATATATACCATATAAATTTAAATAACTTTGTTGCTATTAATTTGCGAAACGATGAACTATTTTCGATACTAGTAAATGATTATAAACGCGATGCAATATTCGAATCAGTGGATTCTATTACCAAATGCGACTCTAATTTAATAAACATTAGTTTGATGCTACTCGCACACTAATAATTATTGTTTAAGCATTCACAATGTGCTTGTAAACAATTATTTTGTGGAGGGAGAAGTGTAGGTGAACTGTTAAATCAAGGGATACTCTTTCAGAGCTGAATAATGTACACTTGCGTAACCACAAGTGAGACATCATCCTCTTACAACCACTACCTTAACGTATCAATCAATTTAATTAAATTTCAGAAGTATAAAAATGATAGAGGGAAACGAACAGAAAGAAAGATTGATAGCGAGAGAGAGAGAGAGAAAAAAACCAAACACGATAAGTAGTACTGGCCACACAATGTATTTAAATTGCTCTTCAGCAATTGATAAAAAAAAAAACAAAATTAACACGGAAAAACAACCTGAGCATTGAATAACATAATACACTCTTAACTTATGATTCATCATTGTTTATGGACAATTTTTTACTCACGATGAATTGTTTATTTCACTGTCCTCTATATAAAGAAATAAAAAAAATACAGGGGTTTCAGATTCAGGCGCCACATAAAATTGAATTCGACTCTATTCTAAATATTCGACTCGGTAAGAGTATTAAGTAAACAACGGCTGCTTGTTTCGATTCGGTGAATCCCAATAGACGGCATGCGTATCATTATCTTTTATTATCGCATGGCAAACTATCAAATAACCAATAATATACAATATCTTCTCAAGTGATGTATGGTATATATTTACATGTATATATATATATATATATATCAATCTATGTAACAGTTCTCAGCTTTAGTATTAGGCGTTCCTAGCCAAAGTCTCCGCTTATATTTCTTTCCCTCTAGTAGATTTGTTATTCTTTATATGAATCATATTTTGTTGAATGATAGATAGGTGTATAT